>LS485181.1:235020-254613 GCA_900490705.1 Pristionchus arcanus | reverse complement strand
CCCCCCCCCCCTTCAGGATGTAGCATCTCACTACTCATTACTACTCATGTAATATCAATTTCATTCTAAGATCGTCTCTAGTCATTTATTCCATTTGATCCCTTTTCACCATCTGATCACTCTTTCCTTCCCTTCTTCTATTTCCTCTCTAAAATCAATCATGATTGCTGCATTCTTCCACCCTCTGCCCACAACTCAAACAGGTTGGTCTCACTCACTCATTCTCTCTCTCCTTCTCTAATCTTCAGTTTCCCTTTAAGGTCTCTTCTCTTCTATTCATAAATCATTCTCTCACTCTACTCAATCTCCCTCATTCTTGTCGATTCTTCAATGACAAGTGTAATCAGATTCCCATATCCCTCAATCCCTTCAATTGGAATGGATACATGATCATGTGCCCTTCCATCTTCCTTCCCTTCCAATCGTTCGAATCTCTCTGACACATGTTCAAACAATGGAAGGAAGAGGTTGAAGAGGGAATGGAATGGGCGAACGGGAAATCAGAAGAGAAAACTCTCCCCTTCTCTTCCTTCCACTAGAGATAGACAGTGATAGAGTGATAGACAGACGAGAGAAGAGGTTAAGGAGAAGAGGTTATGGAAGAGACAAATTGAGAGAACCTTCACCCCCTCATCAAGCATTACTGCAAGAAAAGAGATAGAGAGAAGGAAGGAAGGAAGAGAGAACAGCAAGATTAGTTGAGAACTAAGCAGTTACTTTCCAACTATCGATAATGGGGAACTGTCAACTGAATTACACGAGAGCATTTACACTAAATATTCATGTTTTTTGATCGTGAACACTTGTGTTCACGAGAAAAAGAAAAAAAGGAAGAGAAAAGATGAAGAAAGGACCTAGGCAATTGAAAAATGACTGCGCTTTTTAACGACTTGACTACTATAAGAGTTATTAGTCAGCCATTGAATTTTCCTTCGCCACCATTCTTCTATGGGAAGTGAAGCTCATATAAAAGTTGTGCGGTGTTTGTGTAATGAAAATTCAAAAGGATGGTGTAATTATATCTATAGAAGTTCAGATGTCTGGGTGTATCGAAGGAAAACAGATTGTGTTTACACTTGTGAAAGTTGAACACTCAAGTCTCTCATGATCAAATCAGTCATAAAAGAGTTGGATCGAAATGAATCATATTCGATGACTAGTCAGAATACAGATGGAACCCCTTTTAGATTCGTTCGGAAATGATTGATTCTTCCTATTGGGTAAGATGAGATCAAAAGAAGTTTCACGTCTGGGATGTACTGATAAGGGAAGGGACTACACGCATTCCATCTTATCAATTACGGAAGAAACAAAGGAATCTGTAGTTTACAATGGGTAATGGGAGGTCGGAAGAGTCAAGGAAGAACGAGAAAAGCGCGAAAAAAGTGCATGCGATCTATTTGAGAAGATTGCACAAGAGTAATTATAGAACAGAGAAGGAATGAAACTGACCTATCTGCCAATTGAGACATCGAATCGGATAGACTCCAATTCCTATACGGCACGGATATCAATGTTGCCTGATGACGAATATCGCCTCAAATTATCAATAATTTATCTAAATGATACTAAGATTCCTTACCGGGAATGATGTCAGAGCCTCCATTAGGGGAGGAATTACCCTTGAAGGCGGCAGAGATTCGTCGTTTCAGCCGCTTCATACCCTGAATATCGATTGATTATCAACGGGATCAATATCTTAAATACAAAAAAGTTCAAAAAGCAACCAATCGAAATAGCGAGTGATAACGATTTCGTAACGGTGAGAGGAAGGAGCCGGATATGAGATGGGTGTGACACACAAAAAAGGACAGGATTGCATTGGATCGAAGAAGAAAGTGCATAGTAGTCCCAGTAGCATCTTATGATCAACGATCAACTCAAAACAACTGAGTGATCTGGATATTGGGAGAATACGAAGGGGGACGAATCATAGAGATGAGAGAGATGAAGGAACGAGAAGTGGAAGGAAGAGATGGAAGAGAGGTAGAGAAAGTAGCCGGTAGGAGAGAAAAGGCTGTGAGGGGGTTAGTGTTCTCCCCTCTGTGAAAGGAGGAGTGAAAGAGACATACGCCCCTTCCATAAAAGACTTTCACCCTATTTGATCAAGTCGATGATCAATAGATACAACATATCAAGAGAGATGCAAAAGTATGTACTAGGCGAGAGCACAACAAGCAAGAAGTAGACTGATCTAATTAGTGATCAAATTAGAAGTAAACCGGATAGATCATGACAGATCACAGTACCAAAAGCACATATCATACTGGATCAAGCAACAACAATCATTCTGCCATCACCGACATCATTCCTAATGTACAAAATCAGCAAAAACAAGACCATTTATTGCAAAATCACGAATTCAAGTGCGAACTGTACTGATCTGACCGTCTCCTGGAATCAAGATCCCGTCCTATTACAGTACTCGTTGTAAAATACGGATATGGGCTTGCAGATCTCCGGGAAATTATTTCCCGGCTATTTATATTTTTACTGTGAGATTAATCATTATCATGATAATCGTATAAGCATAGCTGATTGAAATTATAAAATTGTAGCTGAATATCAATAGTTCTCTCTCAATAGTATTGGAATCGATCCATGTTTAAAAAATGAGAGAGTGCTTCTTCAACTAAATTTAATAATTAAAAAAGAAAAAAAGAGTACTTTTGAAAATCAATACTACAGAACCCTCTGATATTCCTTCTTGCATACTCAGATGATGTCTCCGAACGGCGCCGGATTCCGGAGGTCGTCCTCTCGAAACTATTTAAAGGAAGAGGCGGGCGTGTTTTTTTATATAATTTTTTAAACTGTGATAAAAATTTAGGAAGTAGTGTTTTAAATAAAATTTAAATCTTACTAACAAGTGTTGTCTTGGTAAATATGAAACATGCTCTATAGAAATAGACTACGGTCAGGCGGACAGGATTTGTTCACATGTTGTTTACTTTCCCTTCTTCATAATGTTATTGCATTTGCAATTGGGATATTTGCATACACTGTTTACGTTAATATTGCCAGGGCGAATGACGAAAGATTGGCCGAATCATTCCACACATGTTCAAGATATGGCGTCGGTTGATTGGAGCTCCGGAGACTGGAATGCTCCTTCGTTTCAAGCAAAAAAACAGGTGCACTATTATTCCGATCTCCATTGTTCATGAATTAATCGTTTAGATTGAATATTCTGACTGTTGGGATTTGGTAGAAGTTCCGGGCGGAAGTGATTGGCATGTGAGACGTGAGTTTATCTTTTCATCCGATCGACAAAACGTCTTAACAAAGCGCAGATGAACAATTCAGTTATATTTTGCGATAACATGGTACTCTCAACTCTTGTTAATACAGGTCTTCAAGACGATAAGCCGTCATTCTGTTGGAGGTACCCAGATATAAGCTCGTCTATTCAATTTCACCATCAAACAGTGGCGACAGCCGAGGTACGATACAATGTTCATTCATAATGATATGCAAGGGTTTTAGAATTCGTCATTCGAGGAGTACTCAGATCTTGCTCCATCGGGTCAATCCACAGCTTCCATTCCTCTCTTCTATGCTGTCACTACTCACTGTTATTCTCCACTCGATTTCTGTGTGCAAGTGAGTATCTTCCTTGTACGACTTCTTATTCTTCTTTCTAGCCAAAATACCTGCAACGAAATCGATTGTCTCTCGAAAGAGAATTGCAAGAATCATACGAATTCGAGACACCTCTCTTCAAGCCCGATGAGGTAACATCAAAATTCTCCTTTTAAAACAGAGACATAATATGTCTGTACTTTGCAGTTGTTCGAAGGAGTACCGTGTGCTGCCTGTATCAATGATGGACGTGGTAAATCATAACTCCTTCCCACTTTTCCTTCATCGAATCTCCCTCAGATGGCTCCGTTTGGGTGCGTGCCAAAGTTCTACAATTGACGAATCCCACTACAACTTTCGTCAGACTCGTCGATAAAGGTTAGATTGTCCTTCTTTTTTTTCGAAATTAAATTTTACATATTTACTTAATAGGCACAGATGTCATTCTTCCTCAGGCTGCTCTCCGTCCTCTTTTCAGAAGATTGGGAAAATTGCCTCCACTTGCAATGAAGTGCAAACTGAAGGGTACGGTGGAAGTACTGATGATACAAAGGACATTCTTATTTTCAGGTGTATTCAGCAATGATCTCGAGATGCACAAGATTAATCTCTTCCAGGTACCGTTGTCTTTCCCCGAAATAGAACTTTTGATTTTATCCTATATTTTACATTATCGTAGCGAACATAGCATTTTTCAGCAAATGCTCTCTTCATACGGTAATTGCGTAAGAGTGGAATTGGCTTCTACGTGTGAACCCTTCCATGTCAATCTGTATCATCCAACTGTCGTGGTGAGTTGAAATTGAGTAATGCTCAATCTACATCCTCAAGCCGCGCACTGCACTTAGCAAGTGAATCGCGAGAAAATGTAGCAAAATCAGGCCTCTCAGGAACAACTTGCAAAAAGTTTGCAGGATATCGATCATATTTTGTTGGTATAATACAAGCACCGAGATATTTCGAAAAATATAGGCCATTTGTCCCATAACCGGCTTTTAGGAAATTCCCGGTCCGGGTTCCGGCTCTCCCATATCTCAGTTCCCCGATGTGCTAGAGGGCTGGAATTGGTCTCAAAATGTGCGGAACCGAAAAATAAACTACTTTTATTTCGTGATAAATATCGGTAAATGTGAAACCAAAAAAGTTGTGGTTGAAAAAGCGTGAGAAAACATGCCAAAAATCGCAATATCGAATAGTAAAAGGTAATAATGGCGCCGGAGATATTGAGGTAGTGTTGAATATTGAAGTTAGAGTTCACACATATTATCTAAAAAAATAAAAACAGGACTTTGGGGGGGAGTCATATCAACTTTTTTTTGCGTTGAAGTTGCCGCATGCATTCATAACTTCTCTAACAGAGCGAGATAGAACCGAAATTCCTTTTGCAGTATGTTTTAACCGACCAAATAGTGATGTTACACCATCATACGAATATTCATTACCATAAGAGTCGATTCTGCAATAGTCATTTTTTGCGACCATGACCCGGGGTTCATGCCTCAGAAGTGATCCATGACCATGAACCCGGGGTCATGGTCCGAAATGGACCGAAAAAGTCTTGATGGAGGAACTTCAAGTACTATACACCAATGCATGCTACAGTAGCCCAATAATATTTTGCAGCCGATAATATCGTTATTCGGTTACGATGTACAATTTATCTACTGAATTTACCATTATTTTCAATAAATAGTCAGTTATCGAGTACGTACTTGTTGAATTACAGTAATTTGGGCTACAATTTATTATTGGGCTACTGTAGCATGCATTGGCGTATAATACTTGAAGTTCCTCCATCATGACTTTTTCGGTCCATTTCGGACCATGACCCCGGGTTCATGGTCATGGATCACTTCTGAGGCATGAACCCCGGGTCATGGTCGCAAAAAATGACTATTGCAGAATCGACTCTTATGATAATGAATATTCGTATGATGGTGTAACATCACTATTTGGTCGGTTAAAACATACTGCAAAAGGAATTTCGGTTCTATCTCGCTCTGTTAGAGAAGTTATGAATGCATGCGGCAACTTCAACGCAAAAAAAAGTTGATATGACTCCCCCCCAAAGTCCTGTTTTTATTTTTTTAGATAATATGTGTGAACTCTAACTTCAATATTCAACACTACCTCAATATCTCCGGCGCCATTATTACCTTTTACTATTCGATATTGCGATTTTTGGCATGTTTTCACACGCTTTTTCAACCACAACTTTTTTGGTTTCACATTTATCGATTTTTATCACGAAATAAAAGTAGTTTATTTTTCGGTTCCGCACATTTTGAGACCAATTCCAGCCCTCTAGCACATCGGGGAACTGAGATATGGGAGAGCCGGAACCCGGACCAGGAATTTCCTAAAAGCCGGTTATGGGACAAATGGCCTATATTTTTCGAAATATCTCGGTGCTGGTATTATCCCGACAAAATATGATTGATATCCTGCAAAATTTTTGCAAGTTGTTCCTGGCCTGCTTCATATTCTCGTGATTCACGTGTTAGAATGAAGAGACCCACTGTTCATTATGAAAACTGCCGATGAAGAAAATACAGTTATAACGTGTAATTGGTTCTATTGAAGGGCGAAAACGTGGGCTCTCCATTCTATAGACCACAGGAATCAGTTGGACACGAGATTGCTAAGCAGAGAAGATTTGAAGAACATCTGAGAAGAATGGTAAGTAGAGAAAGAGCGAAAGAGAATATCCATTTTCATGACTATTTTTATCACAAACTGATTGAAATTTTATTTTATTTTACAGGATAATGTGGAGTCAGATTTTGACGATGACGATTTCTCAGATTACGAGGAAGAGGAAAAGGAAACTCCTAAAGAGAAATTTGCGAAAGAAGTGGAGAGAGCTGATAGGGTGAGGAAAATGGCGGAATTTTGATTCTCGCCAGAATTAGACGAATATTTACTCTGAATAATAAATTGCAGATCTACCGCATCTTCGATAATCAATTCGTTGCGGGACACGTTGAGAGTTCGAGAATGATATCTCTCCACACGAAGACTCAATTGGCAAATCGAGATGAATGTGAGAGGAAATTACAGGAAAGAGTAAGTATGATGAGTGAAGAGTAGTCATAGTAAGTATGATCATGCCAGCTTGCTACTCTTCCCAAACTGCCCCTCTCGTGGCTTACACCCGGAACTTCGTGTGTGGTTACGGTACGTAGTGAAGTGGGAGACGACGTTTCCCATGCACTGCCCTCACGATTGGAAGACGATGAGTTGCATCTACAGTGTCTCTCTCATGGAAGACGAGCGATTGTGGAGGAAGTGATGGAAGGAGGACAATGTAGAGTGAGTGAAGGATATCAATGGGATAGAGGAGAGAAAGGGAATATTTACTCTCCATTCTAACGGGATCAATTGGAATATTCAGATTCTTCTCATGGACTATGGTAGTACAGTAATCGCCCATAGAGATTGCTTGTATGCCCTTCCTGAGGAGTTGTCAGAGAAGCCTCATGTGAGTATCATCTTCCCTTCTTCTTCTCTCATTCCTCTCATTCAGATGCTGGTAGTTGGTCTATACAACTCAACGTGTTTCCTTCATCCTCATCCATCGTTCACTAATGTATTGAAGGAAATACTGGCTACTCCTGGAAGAATTTCATTCGAATTGGAGAGAGGAAAGTAAGTTGGAGGAAGGGAAGAGTGGGCAGTGGAAGAAGTGAACTGATATTCTTATCGTATCTCTAATCATATACGTTGTAGTTCACAAAATACAATTAGTTATTATTCTCTCACATGCAATAATTGTAGGAATAATCCTCCTCGAGGTCGAATCACTCATGAACAATTTGGAGAAGTGAGCAAAGAAGCGAGAGCACGGTAAAGATCGCCCCTTCCATCTATTGATCTATTGTATATCCATTTAGTTTATCTCTTCTTCCTTCTCATCGTCGATTCATTCATCCATGCACTGATCTAGCCATTCCTTCTCCCATCGCCCCTCTACTATATCATACCATTCAGAAGGGGTAAGTACTCCTTCCATCAAACAGATGGATGACTCCTCTCTCTCTTTCAGATACTATCATCGATTGTGTGTGCCTGCTCCGATTCTCAAGGGGAATCTCACAGTGGAAGAATTACCGGAATGAATAGAGAATATAGTGGATTCTAGTCTTGTATACCCATCCTACTACATAGATTGCAACTATTTATTTGTACAAATGCTTGACTTTATTTCCAAGTATTAACCCATACGATAGCAATTGTAAATTATTCTCCCTTGCCTTGACATCCTCAATAATCGGTTGAAGAATGCTATTTTCCTTGTAGAACATACGTCATTTAAATGTCTTTCTACTTGTTTTCATCACTGGATACATCAGTTTAGATAAATGCTTTACAAGTAATGGACACAATAACTTAAATCGCAGTACAAATTGAGCTGATGTGTATTGAAAATCACGTGGAAAAGGAATGAGATCGAAAATTGAAGAGATCAATGAGAAATAAATGGTGACTCGCAATAAAATATAATGAAGAAATACACATGAGGGAGCATACACTCGTTATTATTGGTTCTACTGTGAAATTCGGTTGTATTATATTATCTCAGAATGCTTAGTTGTTTCATAAGAAGAGAAAGGAGATGGGTGATGGGAGAAGGGAGAATAAGAAGAAGGTAAGAGAAATGATCAGACGAAAGCATCTTCTCTGTTGTTGTTACCAGTCAGTTTATCCTCCTCTACAATGGTATGAGATGCGACTGAAATGGAATAGATAGATTACGGTATTCCCCCTGATGACTAACCTTGTACAATACTCGGTCGGCTAGTACAGTATCCAGAAGGAGAAGGAGTGAGAAGACGAGTGACTCCTGTTGATCGAGAATTGATTGGATATCTGGAAGAAGAAATTGAATAGATGAAGATAAGAATGAAATTGACCTTCTCTTTGTCTGAGCTAACTCCGACGCACAACAAGGGAAGACACACGCAAGAGTATCCTTTAGACGACTGAAAAGGAGGAATGAAGATGATGAAGAGATGACGATAATGGTTGAGAGAAGAAGATAACTTACACGATGAACATTTCTCTGAATCGAGGGGAGAATAGAAGATAAGAATAGAATGAGATACTCATATTGCATAGACCAAGGAAGAGAGCGACTGCATGGAAGTTGCATTCATTCGATGCTGCAACCACTCCTTATCTCTCTCCTCTCCCTTTCCCTTCTCCGTCTCCTTCCCCTCTCACCTGCTGGTCCTCTCATCGCTGCATAAAGAAACTCGATGATTGTTGGTGAATCGAGCAACTGAATGGATCATATTTCATTTTCCTGTCTTTTCCAAGATCTCATAAATGACGTACACAAACTATCGTTTTCATCGTAATTCTCGAACTTGACAATCTATTCTTCATTCTTCACCTCCTTTATCGCCCCATCTCTAATCTCACCTGTAATCCAGTCGTAATGAGAGTCAGTCGAGTCACAGATCGTTTCTCAGTACTGAAAATGTTCGAATTAGTTATGTGAGGATGTGTTCAGTTCAGAATTACTCATTTCTTCTTTGGTCCTAATCAAGGACTAGTCCCCATAATCTCCCTCTTTCATCATCCCTTTCTCTTCATCTTCTATTCATCCATCGGTCGATAATCCCCACGAGACAGAACAAACTGCTCTTCATCTATCACTTCTATTATTGTTTTCACCATCTAGTCAGACCTTTTCATCATCATCATTTGATCATTCTCTAGAGGAATCTCAATCGTTGTCCTTTCTCTCATTTAATCTCTCTCTTGGTAGAACACTTCCGGTCATTATTCTATCTTTCACTATTCATCACCAATAAAACAAAGTAATCAAACCTGAAATGGTTCTTGGTATCTTCATTTGCTTTCCATTGCATCTTCCAGAAGATAGAAATGGTCATGAAGACAAGAAGAAGAAGAGGAAGACCAAGGGAGATAAGGGCATTTGCCATCGTATTCACTCGTTCCCACAGATTGAACATACTCGCTTCAAGGATTCAATTCATTTTGACGCTTTATAACACTTGCTTCTCAATGAAGAGCTGTTTCACTGTGCGGGGGCCCTTTCTATCATGCAGTGATCCCCTTTGATCTCCCATCCCTTGCATTGTTTACAGAAGTCTATCTCTTAGCAATGTATGACTGGAGAGAACACGTGGAGAACGGAATGCACAATGGAAAGTGTTCAAAAATGACTGGACGACGTTTGAGAGATGTCGTCTACGAGATGGCACACCCCCATTACACTACCCACGAGTATCATCTTCCCCCCCCAATTAGAGACTCTACTCTATGAAATGAATATCTTAAACTGACTATTATATGTCTGTTGAATGATGATGGTGTCTCTATCACATGCATCCTTCACGAGAGTTGCCGTTCGATTGATAGGATAGATCAGAGTGAGAATTGCACCTGAAGAGAGAAGATGAGGAGAGGAGAGGAAGGAGGGGGAGAGGGGGGGGGGGGAGACTGACCAGCAATGAACATGATAATGTAGCACTTTCGTAGATTGACTGGAGTGCAGAATGCTTTTGATCGAGCAGGAATGAATATGTGTAGATAACATTCACCAATCATGAGAACTGTCAACCTGAATGGAATTCCCTTCTTCTCTCTCTCTCTTCCGTTCACTGTACAATGGATGACAATCAGAGATATTGTGAGAATAGCACTCGAGAAATAAGATTTAGAGAGAGAGGGAAACTGACCACATTGCACAGAAACCGAATAGATTCCCTGCGAAGGTTGCATATGGCCATAGAGTCCAATAGACCATATCGAGTGGAGAATGAGACTCCCATACCTGCAATGAGAGATGTACTCAGACAGTACACGATATGAACTATCTACTGATCACGTGAATCATTCTTAGAAATGCTTTCCCTAAGATGATAATTTCTATGTGAATCCCTCTCTCTTCCAAGTGACTATTATGCTGAACTCGTAGGACAAAGGAAAAGTTTTCTCTTCTGTTTTCTTGCTCGTTCGAGTCCATGTGGCAATTAGTGAGAAAGGAGAAAATTATGTCACGAAATAGAAAAGAAGACGATTATTAGAAGCTGATGTTTAGATGTTTAGAGAGAAAATGAGCAGTTATGAGAGAAATGAAGACGACTCGTGATGAATAGAGAAAGAAAGAGAGAATGGATACCTGAATTGTTCGAAGAGCCGTTGGAAGAAGAGAAAGCATTGTGAAGTTATTCATCAACTGAAATTAATAAAAGGTCAGAATATTGAAGAAAGGAATAAATAAAAGGCACTTACCAGTCGGGTACACAACATTCGAATAGCGAGGTAGTATCTGGAATTATTTTTTTAAATGTTTTCGATGGAGAGCATCTTTCCATCACAAATATGAGCAAGAAATAATGACTGACCGAATGTGATCTGAGTTGTAAATGAATAGATTGAGACAGTTTCCTATCATAGCGAGACAGAAGAGAAAGATGAATCCGTATCTGAATGAGTACCATCCCCTCTCTTCCCCTTCTCCATCCCCCTCTCCTTCTTCCATTCACTTACCCCATGAGCATAACATGAACTGGATTATCCTCACACGTATTCCACTGCAAAGTTCATATATTTCCCATCACCTTTCCTCATTCGAATCCCTTCTTTTCCCTTCATGGGAACTTGACATGTTGTTCTAAGAGCCTGTCAACTTCTCCTCTTCAATTCGTCTCAATTCGGTGATCTTTGCCGTTTAGAATAGAAATCCCCTTGACTCTCCAATTCTATTTCAAACTTTTCAGTGTCTGTTTTATCGTATAATCTAGAGATTCCTCTGCCAATTATGGTACGTTTATCCTAATGAGTAGACTAAAATGGACTAATTGAAGAGGAAGAAGAAGAATTGCGAGAGTGGTTCTCTACGAAATTGGATACAAAAAGTAGTGGATACTTGATGTGAGACCACAAAAGAAGTGGCAGTGCCATCCACTAGATTCGCATGAATTCATCCTCAAAGAGATCAAAGATCACTTACAGATTTGGCCCTTCCTTGCATACATTCCCTCTTGAAGATCATATCGAGGAAGTCAGAATCACTCATCGTGTCATTCATGGTGCGACGAGTGTGCACTCTGAGACGACGATTTCACGGAGATAATGACGGCAGTTTAGAAAAGGCGACGAATGGGAAAAGACAGAAGAGGGTCTCACAATGGAGAAGAGACGCGTGTAATGGACAAGACGAAAGAGGACGAAAAAGGTTTCGAATTTCTGAGAGGGAAGGGAGATTGTTGGAGATACAAGAGAAATGGTTACGAAGAGGAATGGAAAGTGAGGAGGAGGAGGAAGAGTTCATTGTAGAGAGAAGAAGAAGGAAGAGGACAAGTGGAAAGATGTACCATGAAGAGAAGAAGACGGAGGAAGAGAGGGAGGGGGGGGGGGAAGGGGATATGCCATCAATAGATTATATTGTTAGTCTCATCAACAACCAACTATGAGAAGGTGTTAATGTATCGAATGAGAATGTTGAAATGATAAGTGATTCAAATGGCGACGGAATGGGGGAAATGGGCGGGGATAGTGAAACTGAAGGGGGCGGAGTCAAGAGAAAATGATGATTGAATGAGAGAGAGAAGGATGACTTTGATTGTACTATCACATAACAATAACAGATAGTATAATCTCAAGGGAATCAATTAATGAGTAGGAGATTGAACTGAGAAAAGGGATGAAAGGGGGAGTCATTCGGGGAGTTGAGTACTGCCCACAAGATGGGACTATCTCTCATCCTCCCTATGAATACTCTTCCCATGAGATATACAGTAGAAATGAGAAGGAGTGGTAAGTATGAATGAGTGGGAACAGTGAAGTCTCTTCTCCCTACACTCATTTACTATTTTAGATAGAATGACATTGAGACACGAAACAAATGACAGCTAAATTCATTGAAGAGTCTCGAGAAAGTGAAGAGAACTGAAGAATTGATAGAGATCAAACACGAAATAGTGAAAATGTTTCGTGAAGGAAAAGGATGAATGGATGATGCTGATTGAGATATTGATAGATGGATGAATAGATAGAAAGAATAGAAAGATGAATAGATACAGTCATATTGCAGATTTGATAGAATAAACAAGTGTCGAGAAGGTAGAGATCTCAAATTGTATTCCATTCAACGTGAGATATCAGAAGAAATTTCAGTCGGACACAAATAGGAGAGTCAATTCGAAAATAAGCTTATATTCTGCAGGGAAGTGAGGAGTGCGATTGAAATGAATCACAGAACAGAGAAAGGCTTCCATTTTCAGCTTGGAATATAACAGAGTTATTGCGTTTCTTCCACTGATTCCTTTTCCCTTTCCCTCATTCTACCCTTCATCTAGACAGAGGAAGATGGAATCACGACATCAATGAGTAACATAAGGAAATCTCATCGTCCCGAATGATTCTCTTACAGTAAGTGAGGAGTGAGAGGTTGAATAGTTAAAAGGAGAGACTAACGAGGGTGGAACTGTAAAGGGAGAAGAGAGGAAGATGAACCTATTGAAGAAAGGGAGAGGAGACTGTTGAATTAGACTAGAACATACATCAGAACATGCATAAACTTGGTCGTCGATATTGTGTATGTGAAGAGAATGAATGATTAGAGGAGAAGAGAAGAAACTAATGTCTTATTACGAGTCGGGTGTTGATGATATACAGTGAGAAGAGAGAAAGAGATCAAATACAGAAATGAAGATATAATGAAAGGAAGTGAATAAACAAGAAGAAGAAGAGCTGCAGAGGAACTGTGGATTTGTATGAATGAAATGGAAGGAAGAAGGAGGGAAGAGGAGGAAGAGGAGGAGGAAGAAGAAGGGGAAGTATTCAGGGATCGAATTACTGTTGTAGACATTGGAAACTGACACACTGTCTTGTTTCTGAGACATTTGAAAAAGAGTTTGGGTAAGAAATTCTGAGGGAAAATGAATCTGATTGTGGGAATAACGGGCGTTCCACTTTCGCACCCATGAGATATGAAGTGAGAAGAAGTGGTATTCAGATGCTTACAGGTAGAGAAGAGAGGGAAGAAGGGGGGGGGGATTCCTTCGATCTACATCACAATATGCCCCTTGGTCTACCACGTATTCTCAAGAGTGCACAGATATTTTCCGACCTTACGTCAGACAGATTGAAATCGAAGTGAAGTGCAGTGAGAAGGAAAAGAATTCGAATGCTGCAAAAGATGGAAAACGAAGGAAGCAAATTTGCTAATTGGAGAATGGAACGAATGAGAGAGAGAGAGAGAGGAGGGGGAATGAGTGGGAGAGAAATGAAGAATCTGATGGACGTTGAAGATAACTCATCTATTATTCAATGAAATATGTGCACAAGTTTCGGGAAAGAAAGAGAAATGGCAAGAGAGAGAGAGAGAGAGAGAGAGAGAGAGAGAGAGAGAGAGAGAGAGAGAGAGAGAGAGAGAGAGAGAGAGAGAGAGAGAGAGAGAGAGAGAGAGAGAGAGAGAGAGAGAGAGAGAGAGAGAGAGAGAGAGAGAGAGAGAGAGAGAGAGAGAGAGAGAGAGAGAGAGAGAGAGAGAGAGAGAGAGAGAGAGAGAGAGAGAGAGAGAGAGAGAGAGAGAGAGAGAGAGAGAGAGAGAGAGAGAGAGAGAGAGAGAGAGAGAGAGAGAGAGAGAGAGAGAGAGAGAGAGAGAGAGAGAGAGAGAGAGAGAGAGAGAGAGAGAGAGAGAGAGAGAGAGAGAGAGAGAGAGAGAGAGAGAGAGAGAGAGAGAGAGAGAGAGAGAGAGAGAGAGAGAGAGAGAGAGAGAGAGAGAGAGAGAGAGAGAGAGAGAGAGAGAGAGAGAGAGAGAGAGAGAGAGAGAGAGAGAGAGAGAGAGAGAGAGAGAGAGAGAGAGAGAGAGAGAGAGAGAGAGAGAGAGAGAGAGAGAGAGAGAGAGAGAGAGAGAGAGAGAGAGAGAGAGAGAGAGAGAGAGAGAGAGAGAGAGAGAGAGAGAGAGAGAGAGAGAGAGAGAGAGAGAGAGAGAGAGAGAGAGAGAGAGAGAGAGAGAGAGAGAGAGAGAGAGAGAGAGAGAGAGAGAGAGAGAGAGAGAGAGAGAGAGAGAGAGAGAGAGAGAGAGAGAGAGAGAGAGAGAGAGAGAGAGAGAGAGAGAGAGAGAGAGAGAGAGAGAGAGAGAGAGAGAGAGAGAGAGAGAGAGAGAGAGAGAGAGAGAGAGAGAGAGAGAGAGAGAGAGAGAGAGAGAGAGAGAGAGAGAGAGAGAGAGAGAGAGAGAGAGAGAGAGAGAGAGAGAGAGAGAGAGAGAGAGAGAGAGAGAGAGAGAGAGAGAGAGAGAGAGAGAGAGAGAGAGAGAGAGAGAGAGAGAGAGAGAGAGAGAGAGAGAGAGAGAGAGAGAGAGAGAGAGAGAGAGAGAGAGAGAGAGAGAGAGAGAGAGAGAGAGAGAGAGAGAGAGAGAGAGAGAGAGAGAGAGAGAGAGAGAGAGAGAGAGAGAGAGAGAGAGAGAGAGAGAGAGAGAGAGAGAGAGAGAGAGAGAGAGAGAGAGAGAGAGAGAGAGAGAGAGAGAGAGAGAGAGAGAGAGAGAGAGAGAGAGAGAGAGAGAGAGAGAGAGAGAGAGAGAGAGAGAGAGAGAGAGAGAGAGAGAGAGAGAGAGAGAGAGAGAGAGAGAGAGAGAGAGAGAGAGAGAGAGAGAGAGAGAGAGAGAGAGAGAGAGAGAGAGAGAGAGAGAGAGAGAGAGAGAGAGAGAGAGAGAGAGAGAGAGAGAGAGAGAGAGAGAGAGAGAGAGAGAGAGAGAGAGAGAGAGAGAGAGAGAGAGAGAGAGAGAGAGAGAGAGAGAGAGAGAGAGAGAGAGAGAGAGAGAGAGAGAGAGAGAGAGAGAGAGAGAGAGAGAGAGAGAGAGAGAGAGAGAGAGAGAGAGAGAGAGAGAGAGAGAGAGAGAGAGAGAGAGAGAGAGAGAGAGAGAGAGAGAGAGAGAGAGAGAGAGAGAGAGAGAGAGAGAGAGAGAGAGAGAGAGAGAGAGAGAGAGAGAGAGAGAGAGAGAGAGAGAGAGAGAGAGAGAGAGAGAGAGAGAGAGAGAGAGAGAGAGAGAGAGAGAGAGAGAGAGAGAGAGAGAGAGAGAGAGAGAGAGAGAGAGAGAGAGAGAGAGAGAGAGAGAGAGAGAGAGAGAGAGAGAGAGAGAGAGAGAGAGAGAGAGAGAGAGAGAGAGAGAGAGAGAGAGAGAGAGAGAGAGAGAGAGAGAGAGAGAGAGAGAGAGAGAGAGAGAGAGAGAGAGAGAGAGAGAGAGAGAGAGAGAGAGAGAGAGAGAGAGAGAGAGAGAGAGAGAGAGAGAGAGAGAGAGAGAGAGAGAGAGAGAGAGAGAGAGAGAGAGAGAGAGAGAGAGAGAGAGAGAGAGAGAGAGAGAGAGAGAGAGAGAGAGAGAGAGAGAGAGAGAGAGAGAGAGAGAGAGAGAGAGAGAGAGAGAGAGAGAGAGAGAGAGAGAGAGAGAGAGAGAGAGAGAGAGAGAGAGAGAGAGAGAGAGAGAGAGAGAGAGAGAGAGAGAGAGAGAGAGAGAGAGAGAGAGAGAGAGAGAGAGAGAGAGAGAGAGAGAGAGAGAGAGAGAGAGAGAGAGAGAGAGAGAGAGAGAGAGAGAGAGAGAGAGAGAGAGAGAGAGAGAGAGAGAGAGAGAGAGAGAGAGAGAGAGAGAGAGAGAGAGAGAGAGAGAGAGAGAGAGAGAGAGAGAGAGAGAGAGAGAGAGAGAGAGAGAGAGAGAGAGAGAGAGAGAGAGAGAGAGAGAGAGAGAGAGAGAGAGAGAGAGAGAGAGAGAGAGAGAGAGAGAGAGAGAGAGAGAGAGAGAGAGAGAGAGAGAGAGAGAGAGAGAGAGAGAGAGAGAGAGAGAGAGAGAGAGAGAGAGAGAGAGAGAGAGAGAGAGAGAGAGAGAGAGAGAGAGAGAGAGAGAGAGAGAGAGAGAGAGAGAGAGAGAGAGAGAGAGAGAGAGAGAGAGAGAGAGAGAGAGAGAGAGAGAGAGAGAGAGAGAGAGAGAGAGAGAGAGAGAGAGAGAGAGAGAGAGAGAGAGAGAGAGAGAGAGAGAGAGAGAGAGAGAGAGAGAGAGAGAGAGAGAGAGAGAGAGAGAGAGAGAGAGAGAGAGAGAGAGAGAGAGAGAGAGAGAGAGAGAGAGAGAGAGAGAGAGAGAGAGAGAGAGAGAGAGAGAGAGAGAGAGAGAGAGAGAGAGAGAGAGAGAGAGAGAGAGAGAGAGAGAGAGAGAGAGAGAGAGAGAGAGAGAGAGAGAGAGAGAGAGAGAGAGAGAGAGAGAGAGAGAGAGAGAGAGAGAGAGAGAGAGAGAGAGAGAGAGAGAGAGAGAGAGAGAGAGAGAGAGAGAGAGAGAGAGAGAGAGAGAGAGAGAGAGAGAGAGAGAGAGAGAGAGAGAGAGAGAGAGAGAGAGAGAGAGAGAGAGAGAGAGAGAGAGAGAGAGAGAGAGAGAGAGAGAGAGAGAGAGAGAGAGAGAGAGAGAGAGAGAGAGAGAGAGAGAGAGAGAGAGAGAGAGAGAGAGAGAGAGAGAGAGAGAGAGAGAGAGAGAGAGAGAGAGAGAGAGAGAGAGAGAGAGAGAGAGAGAGAGAGAGAGAGAGAGAGAGAGAGAGAGAGAGAGAGAGAGAGAGAGAGAGAGAGAGAGAGAGAGAGAGAGAGAGAGAGAGAGAGAGAGAGAGAGAGAGAGAGAGAGAGAGAGAGAGAGAGAGAGAGAGAGAGAGAGAGAGAGAGAGAGAGAGAGAGAGAGAGAGAGAGAGAGAGAGAGAGAGAGAGAGAGAGAGAGAGAGAGAGAGAGAGAGAGAGAGAGAGAGAGAGAGAGAGAGAGAGAGAGAGAGAGAGAGAGAGAGAGAGAGAGAGAGAGAGAGAGAGAGAGAGAGAGAGAGAGAGAGAGAGAGAGAGAGAGAGAGAGAGAGAGAGAGAGAGAGAGAGAGAGAGAGAGAGAGAGAGAGAGAGAGAGAGAGAGAGAGAGAGAGAGAGAGAGAGAGAGAGAGAGAGAGAGAGAGAGAGAGAGAGAGAGAGAGAGAGAGAGAGAGAGAGAGAGAGAGAGAGAGAGAGAGAGAGAGAGAGAGAGAGAGAGAGAGAGAGAGAGAGAGAGAGAGAGAGAGAGAGAGAGAGAGAGAGAGAGAGAGAGAGAGAGAGAGAGAGAGAGAGAGAGAGAGAGAGAGAGAGAGAGAGAGAGAGAGAGAGAGAGAGAGAGAGAGAGAGAGAGAGAGAGAGAGAGAGAGAGAGAGAGAGAGAGAGAGAGAGAGAGAGAGAGAGAGAGAGAGAGAGAGAGAGAGAGAGAGAGAGAGAGAGAGAGAGAGAGAGAGAGAGAGAGAGAGAGAGAGAGAGAGAGAGAGAGAGAGAGAGAGAGAGAGAGAGAGAGAGAGAGAGAGAGAGAGAGAGAGAGAGAGAGAGAGAGAGAGAGAGAGAGAGAGAGAGAGAGAGAGAGAGAGAGAGAGAGAGAGAGAGAGAGAGAGAGAGAGAGAGAGAGAGAGAGAGAGAGAGAGAGAGAGAGAGAGAGAGAGAGAGAGAGAGAGAGAGAGAGAGAGAGAGAGAGAGAGAGAGAGAGAGAGAGAGAGAGAGAGAGAGAGAGAGAGAGAGAGAGAGAGAGAGAGAGAGAGAGAGAGAGAGAGAGAGAGAGAGAGAGAGAGAGAGAGAGAGAGAGAGAGAGAGAGAGAGAGAGAGAGATAGATCATGGGAAGGACAGAAAATGAATTGTTATCCCTTAGAAGGACTGATGATAATTAGTGAGATCTCATCATAGAAAGAGATTGAAAGTACGAAGGAAGAATAGAAGAGAGAGAAGAATAAGAAGAATATGAACAGTAATGAGTACGATGAAATCTCTTGAGGGGAAGAGGAAGATAAAGAGAAGAGAGAGAAAAGGTTCGAAGTGAAGAACACTACACAAATAGTGGATAATTGATGTGATTGAGGTGTTCTTCTTCAATGAACAAAGAGAGAAGGACGACTATTCAATTGACCATAACAAATTCGGTCTCGACAGTAGTACTCGTATGGAGTTCTTTGGAGACACTGGCAAGGTCCTCTGGAGGACTTCAATCCGATCTATGAATAGTTTCTAGAATTTAGACTATTCCAAGGAAGTCTTTCCAATCTAATATTGTGAGTAGCTAATCAGATCTGATGCAGGAAGGAAAGTTTGTGGAGAGAAGTGTTGAAACTTCTCCTAGTTTGGCTCATTTTATAAATTGGGGGTTGGAATGAGAGAGGGTACGCAATTCAGAAGAGAGATGCTCCTTAGACGTAGAATCACGAGAAGAAGAATGAAAGAAAGAGAGTCTAATTAAATTACCGAGGATTGAAAGAAACTGGGAGAGAAGTGTTTCAGACCAATATACAAAGAGACAAATCTCGTTAGTTCCTCCCAGAATGTTCTCGTCTATACGCACTATATCGTACATCACCCACATTACCGAACAAATGTACTTTTTTTACTTAAAGTACTTTTTTTACTTTTCGCGAATTCGCGTTTACCCGTCCTAATTTTTGTTTCACATTTTTTGTTCACCCCGATAAGCGGATGAATACAAAAATTGGCCGGTGAAATATTATTTTAAATGGGTGAAAAATGAAAGCCGTTACGTCTATTTTTACTTAAAATACAGCTCTGATGACATGATGACAAATGATTACGGTAGAGCCGTATTTTTAAACAAAAATAGGTGCAACGGCTCTGTTTTTTTACCCATTTAAAATAATATTTCACCGGCCAATTTTTGTATTCATCCGCTTATCGGGGTCAACAAAAAATGTGAAACAAAAATTAGGAAGGGTAAACGAACGCGAATTCGCGAAAAGGAAAAAAGGTAGAAAAGGTAGAAAAGGCCGTTTGTTCGGTAATGGGAGCGATGTACGATATTATCATTGAAGTTTTCTTTGATCGAGTGCGCTCATCTTTGGCTGAGTTATAATTTTCTGATAAAGGAAACTTCAATGATAATATCGTACATCGCTCCCATTACCGAACAAACGGCCTTTTCTACCTTTTCTACCTTTTTTTCCTTTTCGCGAATTCGCGTTTACCCGTCCTAATTTTTGTTTCACATTTTTTATTGACCCCAATAA
>LS485181.1:219020-232833 GCA_900490705.1 Pristionchus arcanus | reverse complement strand
GTAGCTAATCAGATCTGATGCAGGAAGGAAAGTTTGTGGAGAGAAGTGTTGAAACTTCTCCTAGTTTGGCTCATTTTATAAATTGGGGGTTGGAATGAGAGAGGGTACGCAATTCAGAAGAGAGATGCTCCTTAGACGTAGAATCACGAGAAGAAGAATGAAAGAAAGAGAGTCTAATTAAATTACCGAGGATTGAAAGAAACTGGGAGAGAAGTGTTTCAGCCCAATAGACAAATAGACAAATCGTTAGTTCCTCCCAGAATGTTCTCGTCTATACGCAATTATGACGTATCTCTATATGAAATATCTATCTTTTCCCATTGAGGAACGGAGAATATAAAGTGAGTATTTCTAAAGAAGTATAGAAAGAATCGCCCATCGTGGGAGAATTCTCATCTTCACTTCTTTCAATGGGAAAACAGATATTTCCATTGAGAGAAGACGAATCAATCTGATCTGTGACCTCAATGAGAATATTCTATTGAGGTCTTCTCAACTGAATTCCACTCTCGAAACAAGAAATAGAATGATGAAAACTGAAGTGAAGACTATGAACGAAATCCCACTTGTAGCACCAATGCACTCTTCCTCTTCTTTCGTGCAGAATATATTGATTCCATTTTTTTCTCTAAATTTGTGTGCGTGAACTATTGATCAGAGGACCTCGATATACTTCTGTCCTTCATTCCAGGTGAAAAAATGACGACGGAAGTCTATTTTAGTTCTCTAGTAGAAGGGCGGAAGTCCATGAAATCAGAGTGAGAGAGAGAGAGAGAGTGGGTGGGGGAGGAACAAATGGAAATTTAATGTAAGAAAGGATATTGACCAGATAGAATGATAGAGAAGTGATAACTGCATTCGATTGACTGGAAGAATTGTATCTCTTCCGTCTTTCAGTGGAGAAAAGTAGGGTACGAATGCACTACAAAATGACTCGGAGAAGGCTAATGAAATGAAGGGCAATCTATCAAATTTATAGAGACGACGTAGAATAATTATGGGATAATGGCTGCAAACTTTAAATGGTCCTTCCAAAAGAGAGAAGAACGACCTTTGTTTCCTACTTCTTCTATCTACTAGGAAGGCAGCAACACTCTCCCCTCCTCCTTCCATTGTGTTTCCCTTCTCTTTCTCTCTCGTGAACAGCGGGAGATATTAGTGAGAATTCAATCATATTCCATCGTCATCTTTGAGAGAGAAAGAGAACATCCAACTAGTCTACACGAATATAAAGTAGAGATTGGTCTGAAGATAGGGGGAAGATGTGATGGAGTATCTATCCACCCACTCCCACTCATCCTCCTTCCGATCTCCCATCTCCACTCTCTATATGGAAATGATCATTTCCATAATGACGAAGAGAAACAATGACGAGAAGGAAAATTAATTAGGAAAGATTACGGTCGAGCAGCAGAAAATACGTAGGAAAAAAGCACTGGATGATAGAGCAGGCTTTTTGCAATGATATATCTAACTTTTGCTAGGTTACCACATAAATCTAGAATTTCCGCTTGATTTTTTTTGAATACGGAGACACGGAAATCTCAAAGATGTGACCGAGCGACGAATATCCGATAAATGAAATCTTCGAAGAATTGGAGAGTTGAAATGAAGAAAGAGAGGGTCGATCTCATTGATCTTAAGAGAAATCGAATTGGAACGGACGTTTCAAATACAAATATTTGGCAGAATGATTGTGAGTAAGAGAGTAATCTTTATAATTTCAATCGGAAGCTCAAATCAAAACAACATCTTAACAAAATTGTAGTTGAACTTAAATTTGCTTGATGTATTCGACTAGCGGGGGCTTGGAATAGATGACAACTTTCTGTTTGTTTGTTTTAGGGAGGACTGGGTTTCTTCTCACATATATTGTGTTTTATGCTCAGTTCAAATCTGGAATTTCGATGCATCTTTCGTTGTAAATACTAAGAGGAAGTACGATATAATCAGTTATTAGTTGCTCTTTCATATTTGTTGTTATTCTAGGAAAAGGAAGTACTGAATTAGACTGCTTCTTCTTGTTGATCATATTGGCTAGTTACCATTTCCCCATGGGAAGAAAAAGGTCGACAGAGAAGGAGAAGGAATGAACAACCCATGACAACGAAGAATTCTTTATCGCATAAAATGGAAACCGTCAATTTTTTTTCTTAACCCGTAGATGGAAAGGAATAAGTTCTTATCTACGAACATCTACAATAACGATGAACTAGAAATACCCGTAGTACAATAAATAACTAGATACGATATATATTGTCTGTTTTGGGAAAGAGAGGGGGGGCACTAATTATTGAATCCTCCTTCCTTCTTCTTTGTCTTCTTCTTCATCTTCCTCTTCATCTTCTTTATCAAATTCTTTCTCCAGATCGATTTCCATTATCTTTCGATCAATATCTCCCACCTTAAATTATCGTTATTTCACTTGTAGTTATCATCGATTATAAATGTGATATAGGATATTTTCATACCAAAGGTGAGGACAAATCTAACCTTTGGAGGTGCGGGATAAAGTGCGTAGATGAATACAGAAGATATAGTGAGAATAACTCCAATAACGAGAGCGATCGATGGATGAACATCACCAGTGTACATCGAGATTATTACTGTTATTGCTGAAATTTAATGCTTCAACTTCGATAGATTTAAGGAAAATGTTCGCACATTATTAACATTGTCGTCCTAAACGAGTTCCCTCAAGCTGGTTTGTAATTTTATACGCACAGTTTTTCACCCATTGATTTTGTTCGCATGCGGAAGGATGAAATGGAGTGAGAAGGAAAGAGAAAAGCGAAGAGATGAAATGAAAGATTATGAAGAATGGACTAAGCGAGTGCATGGGCAATCAATTCACGGCACTACTGAAGAAGGGCAGAACGCCCAAAAGATCACTGCAGACTAATCACTAAGCGACATAAAAGTCATCCATAATTGCATTAGATTGCAACTGAGAGTTTTAAACGATTTATGGTGGGCATATTATGAAGTAAATCGAGTTGAGGAAGTTCGATTCTTGCCTATCTCTCTGAACTGACCAATTGCTAGTGTCTGACAGTACGTTTTCCTCACGTTGCACGCATATTTCATTACGAGAGATACGAGAATTCCACCAAGAGCAGTGAGGATTGTGACTAAGAGAAGGAGAGGACTCCATCCTTGGAAGAAACCGTCTGAAATTTATACAATACATTTTTTATCAATATTTTTAATAGATGCAAAAAGGAAAAAAACTGACTATCGATAATCTTCTTTCCATCAGTGACCATCATTGTAATGAAAGAGAAAGGAATGGTAAGAAGGGCAAGACGTATATTCTACAAGAGAAATCATGTGCTAGATACAACATAATTTGTATGAATTGGAGAGAAAATAATATCGAAATGACGAATATCGAAATATCTTACCTGAATCCATACATCGGTCTTCGATTCCTTGAGAACCTTCTCGAAGTAAACTCCTCCAATTGGATTATTAGTATGAGAAAATGTTGTTATATCCTCACCAGCAAATGAACTCATCCATGCAATAGCAAAAGTAGCTGAGAATCCAATAACAGGATTACCACTTTGTACGAGATTTGGATTGGATGAAGTACGAGCCTAAAAAAGAAAAGAGTATTCAAGGGGTTGAATCGAACTGAATACCTTTTCGATTTGGACTATTACTACTCCTAAGAGAGAAATGAAGAGAGCGACCCATTGAGTACACGATAGAATCTGAAGAGAGAGAAAGAAAGAAATTGGAAGAAGAGATCAAAGATCAAACCTTGTTCAGAATGAAGACAGCAAGAAGTGCTGTAGTGAGAATTCGGAGTTGAGATGTAACCTGAATTTTCCCTTGTATCACATCCGATTTATTGAAGATACACTTACACTGAAGGTGGTAGCATCCAAATTAGCCAATGCAACGTAGTATAAATTGTTTTGAATGGCATAGATGAGAGCAGGAACACAGATCTGAAGAGAAGGAAGAAGGATGAGGGAAGAATATTCATACATGGGAACGAACCTTGGCCGTTTCCCTTCGATTGTGAACTATCGTCGTATAAACCTTATGGAATACTCTGGAATGGAAGAGTGAATATCTCAAATTGGAAGGGGATGACTCACTGCTTCGGTTGATCGAGAACTGCTGCGATTAGAGATGTACAGATTGCCAATTTGAAGAATTCACTCATGAGCACCGATGTAGATGCAAGGAATTTGAGAGGAGGATGAGAAGAGGCCGTCGGAGATACTAAAATGGAGATGATCTTTGATTTTCACCGTGAGTTGACTGATTTTGAAGTGCTTACTCTGAACGGGTTCCTTACTGGCTTGTCTGACTAGAAGAGGAAGAGTACTCATATGAATAGTGAGTACAACGAGAGAGATAAACTCTGCCGATGAAATTTTCAACCATAACTGAAATGGATTTGATCAGAATAACGATCATTGAAACGTAGTTTCCATGTGGGCTTTCGTTGAAAGTTGAGTGAGACTAATGAAATGAATGAAACGAACGAACAGATTTCATGCAGGAGATCTTCTCTCGTTGAATCTCCAATGGAGGGACGAGAGGTCGAGTATCCTCTATCCATCCTTCCTCGCCCATATCTAGAGAGAATTGATGAAAGGATTAGAGAAGATGAGAGAGTATGGAGATTGGAGAGAGTACAGAGAAAGAGAGGGAGGAAATACGGAAGAATTGAGATCGAGGATGAAGATATGAATGAGATCAAGGAAGGATGAATGGAACAGGCTCCATTTCCACACTCAAACAACTCTATTGTAAACTTAAAATATTTATTTACTGCTAACGATTCGAATTTGAATTTTGACTCTTTCGATAGTCTAGCATTATACTCAACGCAATCACGAAAATGAGCGTTTCAAATAGATAAATTTGGGGGTATCAGCTTAGAAAAAAAAGGTGTAAACTAACATTCGGATTTCTTCAGGGCTTTTATTCAGAAAAAAAAAGATATTTCAATAGGGTTTATTACGACGATCACCAATCTTGCTTAGCCCCTATTTAAAGGTGGATAAGTAAGTGACGTCGTTAGAGTTTCGATGAAAAGAAAGAAGAAAGGACAAATCGGAATGAACAAATTAATTAGGTGATACATTTAAAAAAACCATCAGAACAAACTCTTAATACCAAAATGGCCTACTCTGGGACGGAGTTTCTTTGAAACAAAATGGAGAGAACCACCACATATTGAGAAGAGACCGAAGAATGAGAGGGATAAGATAGAATAGGATTTGGTAAATAGTCTCTACATTGAGAGACAAAGCCTTCGGAAGTATCGAAAGGAAGGATTTCCATGGAAATGAGAGAGTGGAAAGAGAAAGAGAGAGAGTGATCATGAAATGAACCTATCCACGTTGAAAAAGAGAGAGGGCAGGTTAAAGAGAGAAGAGAAAGAGAGTGAATGAGTCAATTCTGTATCAAGTGAAGAGAAGTGAAGAGAAGCAGAAGGATGGAAGGGAAGTGCATGCTTGTATCTCTATGGATACGAAACCTTCCATGAGTCCACACCCTTTCACATTAATTGAATTGGGGGGATACCAACTACGAGGACTAAATATGAAGAAGAGATAAATGGAAGTGATCGAAAGAGGAAATGGAACGTTCATTGAAATGTTCATTGAAACGACGAAACAGAAGTACCAATTTGTTCATTCTTCTGCCCCATTCACTCAATGATATTACACAGATTATATGAATCACCATGAATGATAACTGATAAGGATACGAATTGTGCACTCCTGATATCACATTGTTTATTTAGCAATTGATCTTCATTAAATGAAATATTGATGATCATCAGATCGATTTATACAAATGATTACCAATGAATATTAACTGCAATGGAAGAAAATGGACAATTATGCAGCTGAAAGAGTTCTGCAGTCTTTTTCTTCTCACATTCAATTTAGCCATAATATTACAATTGAATCAGTGAGTTTGCTCCTTCTTTCATCTCTCAATTTCCTGGTATTCCTAGTGTAGAGAAGGAGTCTCCAGTCTCTTCACTATAGATATTCTGTCATTTCTCTCTTCTCTCATCTCAAACTGCTCCCTTGTGTCCATCTTCACTAAGAATGGTCAAAACACTCGTTGAATCCTCTGATCTTTTCTTCTTCTTCCTTGCACTCAAATTCATCCATATCATGCAATGAGTACGTGTATCTATCATAATATCTTGTCCATTCAACAACTGAACTTCATCTTTCCCATTCTCTCCAATTCCATTCTTGTCTTAGTCTCGAAATGACACTCAGAATGCATATTTAACCATTCTCATCTTCTATTCTTCCATCTTTCACTTCTCTGACCCTTTCTCTTTCTCTCTCTCTAATCTCTTCCAGTCTCACAATCGAGTCACTTCCTTCTTCTTCTCTTTTATCAGATGTCCAAGACTTCTCTAAATTCCATTCCACAGTGTATTTGACCGCGACTTTTCCATTCCCATCCTTTTCTCGTTCCGATTCTTCAGATCACATTAACAATAAGATATTATTTGATATAAAGAGAGAACGAAGGGAGGGAGGGAGAGAGGGGAGGGAGAGAAGAGAGTTTAGTTATCGAATCCATTCGAATGGTTGAATCCATTTGGTTCTCGCAATGGAACGACCAACCACATGTTTCCCCCTTCTGTCTCTCGCTCCTTCTCACACGAAATAAGTATAAACGGAGAAGAAACTAAGAGTTTCCCTTTGATCTTCCCCCTCGTCGCCTTCTTCTTTTCATTCTTTCACTTCTCATTTTGATCGATATCAAACGCCCACAATCTTCACGTATCAGCAGATGTTTTATTCTTCCTAATTTGCAAATATGGCGTATTGAACCTCCTCCTCCTTCTTCTCTTTCTTTGATACAGTATTGGATCTCACCTCTCCCTTCTCTTCCTTCTTCCGATTCTCACTTCCTCAGAGCGGTAATTCACTTTCCCTTCTTCTTCTCATCTGTAGAAGAGGGAAGAATCCTCTTCTCTTCTCTTACTGATCTCCTTCTTCTCCCCTTCATTCAACAGGTGGATCACTTCCAATATCACCTGTATTCCTTCTCTCTCTCTCTCCTTTCCCTACTGTACTCTTCTCTCTTCTCTCAACCATTCTCTAATCAGAATAGACAGGGTAGGACTTCCCTCTTTCTCTCCAAATGGTCTACCTTCCAATGGAGAATGGAACATAATGCATCCAATATATTCCTTCCATCACAATTCATACAAACTGTCTCATTTGATCATTAGTGATGAACAGTCTTCCCATTCCTTTACAACCCTTCCCATTGTCTTTTATTCTCCAGAGAGAGAGGTCATCTATCTATCAATTCTTCGTCCTTTCCTTCCCTTCTTCTTCTACTTTGGTTTCTACTTTCTTTCGCCCTCTCAATGCAATTCAATCCCTGCTTTTCTCCACGTTTTCTGCCAATCTTCGTCAGTCTCAAATGGAAGAGTGGAGTCAACTTAGAAATCTCTTACTTTCTTTTCTCTTTCTTTCTTTTCATTTCCCAATTCATTTCATTTCTCATGGTGAAACATTCTTCTCAAGCCCTTCATTATCCTCTTCATTCTCTTCATTCATCTCAATTCCTCATTCTCTTCAGATGGATCGATGTCTCCAACAAGAAAGATAGATCAAATTGCTCCTTTATTACGATCCGATTCTCAGGTGAGATCTCTCCATTCCCTCCCTTCTTCTCTCATTCCAATAATTTCATTTATAGTCTAATCTTTCTCGTAATCGTCGATTCTTTTGTTGTCTACCATGCAGAAGAATTGTTGGATGGAAGGTCAGCCCCTCTTTTCACTTCTATTCACTCATCAACATCTTTTCTCTTTCCTTCCCTTTTCTCTCTCTCTCTCAATCTTCTTCTCATTATTCATTCATCTACAGTCTTTCTTCCCTATTACTCAAGTTCTGATTATGTTATTGTTCTCTGTTTGGTATACTCTTTCGTCTCACTCAAATTATTTCTTTTGTTTTTGTATTCGTCTTTCCTTCGATGCAGTCATACTTAGATGTATGGGTATGCATTCACTCAAGTCTGTCTCAGTTTCCATTTGTACGAATGGATACTGTAGTGATTCATTCTCTCTTTCATTTTTTGACCAATGTACTTCCCCTCATTTGAAGTACTAGCTTATTCTATCCTCATTTCCATATTTTCATTCTTCTTTCCTCAATTGTCTCTCGTTTTCTCACTTCTTTCGATGAATTCGAAGGTCTCTTCCAATTTCTTTCCTTCCTTTTCTTCTCATTTCGACCCTCCTTGTGACTTCGATCGTCTTCCTCACACAAACCTCCCATTTGTTACTCTTTTCCTTTCTAAATCCTTTGTATTTCAATGGATAGATCAAAGTTGAAAATAATACATTGGGAACTCTCCACTGAGGATGTAATTGAACTTCCCTCCTTTCTCTTCTCAGATAACACCTCTCTCAGAGTCCATTTTCTTTCTTAAATATCTGTGACGACGAAGATAAATTCAATTTTCCATCTTCTCGTCCATTTCTCAGTCCACTTCTCATATCGAACACTTTCTTCACTTTTCCCCCTCTTCTCAATTATTCATCCCCTTCACTTCTCATTTCTCCTCTCCTCCTTCTACAGTTCATATCAATTTCCTCAACTTGATTTAGTTCATTATTTGATGTCGTCTTGAACAAATTCGATGATAGGATCTAATGAAACAGAGTAAGAAGGAAAGTGTGGAATGTTCTCTGCAAGGGGGTAATTAATCCTTGAATTCAATGAATCTTTCATGATCTTCTTTTTTCCTTTGACCGATGATCTTATCTTCTTTCAGTGCGTGGATATGGTGATGGACAACACGGAGGGAGACAACGCTCATCTCTCTTATCCTTCCAATACAGTTAGTTATCCATTTTGTATATTATCCTAACATCATGTAATGGGCCTGCGAACGGATGGGAAGGGTTAGGATCTTATTGCTCATTGACCGAAGATCAAGGGATGGGATCCTCTTACCTTTTTGTTGTCTCTATCGCTGTATCATTTAGTCGTTGCTCTTGAGTCTCGAAGTGGACCATCCAGCCATCGAAGACCTGACTATCTCGTCGTTAGCAGTAAATTGAAAAAGCAGTCTTCTTGAACTTTCTTGACCGTACGCATCTTTCTACGGAAGAGGATTCTCCAAAACTGGAGATGGAAGAGAGAAGAAAGTTGGTGGAGGGGGGGAGGTCGACGACCATCACGAGCGCAAGAGTGACAAAGTGTAATTAATTCGACTGTAAGGAACATTTAGCACTCAATCATCAGTCTTCATTCATATTAACTGAGTACATTTCCTTCTATAGATAGAAAGGAGCTTAGAATGTCGTAGATTCCTCTCATCATTTCTTCATTTCTCTGACTTAGTTCGTTCAATGAATTCAAATGTTATGCAGGAATGATGTGAAGGGGGAATAGAAATCTTCCCACTCCTTCAGTCTCATTTCTAACCTTCCTTCTCTTCTCTTCAACAAGTAACATAATCATCTTCAATCTTTTTTCAAACTTCTCAGCGGTTTCTGTTTGTTTCTCCAACTGCAAACATTCTACTGACAACTTTCTACACTTTTCTTATTTCCCTCCTTCCAATCAAAATTGCACTCTGATTCTCAGTAATTTCTTCTCATTTCCTATGAAGGGAGCATCTTTCCAAATTGTTCATCCCCTCCCTCCTCCCTCTCCTCCTTCTCCTTTCTTCGCTTCCCGATTTTCCGTATGAACTCCCTTGGAATAGTCTCCGATTTCATTCACTTTGTTTCTCTTTCTTCTCCCTTTCTTCTTCTCTTCTCTTCTAATTCCTGGTCCACGACTCTAAATGTCTCTATCCATGGCTTCTCTCTGTACATCGTCCATGAATTTCCTTCCATCTCCCTATCCCTCCCTCTCTTCCCTCTCCTCCCCTCCTCCTCCTCCCCCCTCTCCCCACCTCTCTCGATACTTTCTCTCCCCTCTCCCTTCCACTCAACACAGCTGATCCGTGTCTGTATCTACTTACAGATTCGCCTCTCTTCTCTTTTCCTCTTCTTCCTTTTCTTCCTTCTTTCCATTCTTCCTTCCAATTTACAGTTCCTCTTCGATTCTTCCTCTCTTTCTTCTGCTTTTCCTGATTTCTCAATCAACTTTTTTTTCGTTCATTCAAGTGAGAGAAAGCGTGCAAATATGCAGACAGTTTTGTCTATTTCAATCTTTCTCTTCAATGTCTCTCATCCTTCCATCACTCTCATTATTATCTCTTCCTTTTCCAATCTCTCTTCTCTTCAATACTTTCTTCCAATTAACTATCTACTCTTTCCTTTCTTTTCTGTTTCTTAATTAATCATTTTATTCGATCTCAATCTGTTGCATTTAAAATATTTTTTCTTCTAAAATTTGTTGCAATGTACGAATTCGCTCTTCATTCTTCAAAGTGCTCCTAAAACGAATCTTCATTAATCTGAAAGTGCAACTAATGTAGATGAAATAGTATTCATGCTTGGCCTTCAATTGAAAAGCTCGAAATAAAGCGGAACAGTAGATAGTGAATATTGAGGGATATTTCAATGGAAAGAATTAATCTTCACTCACTTCATATCTTCTATTTCTGTGGAGACCTTTATGAATATGAGTGATGATTAGAAGTGGATCATTCCTTTCCTTCTCTGTCTCTCTTCTCAATTCCTTCTCTTCTCTCCATTCATAATTCATCTGTTCCCATTCATCTTCTGAGTAACTCTCTCCCTCTTAGAGAGACTCTCTCCCTCTCTCCCTCTTAGAGAGAGAGAGAGAGAGAGAGAGAGAGAGAGAGAGAGTACTTCCAATCTCTTCTCTTTCTTCTTCTTTACTTGCAACCATCTTCACTGTTGATACGACTAAGTCTTCATTACACTTCTCTTGTCTTCTCTTTTCCTCTCTTTCTCTTCATTCAGGGGTTCACTTTTTCACCATGAGAATGCCCTCTCAAATGTAATAAAGAGAGCCCATCTGTCCTCTTTTCTCTTTCTTCTACTCTCTTCAACGTGATTATTAGCCTCTATTCCAGATTCCATACTGTACTCCCCACCCCCCTCTCCCCTCATCCCTCTCCCTTCTCTCTTCCACTCTTTGATCTACTTCAATTTCTCTAGATGGGATTCTCTACTAAGGGATTCTCTCTTTCCTCAATTTCTTCTCATTTCCTCTCTTCTCTCTTCACACCTTCAGTAATTTACTCAATCACTACCGTTAATCCCATTGCCTCCGTTGAATATCCTTACCTCTTTTCCTTCTTACCTTCTTTCCTCGTTACTTACTAACTTCTACATATTCCTCTCTTCTCATTGAGATACAAACGATAAATTAATCTTGAACTTCTTGTCAGTTTCTCGTTTCACTTCTCAATTTCATTTAGTTCAAACTGGGAATCATCGGGTCTTCTCATTCCTTTCTACTTCATTCCTATTGCACAATTCTCCCTTTGGTCTGTCTATTCCTCCCTTCATATTGGACACAATATTTTATTATTCTGTTTTCGAATCTATCCAATTCAGTTATCTATGAGGGCATTCTATTCAGGAGGAAAGATCACTGTAGAGAAGAAGAGAAGAAGAAAGAGAGTAGAGTGAGGAGGGAGAGAGAGGGGGACAGTTTTTTCTTCGTTTTCAATATTTGGTCTCTTATGCATCTTATTTAGACCAATCCACGACGCTCTTATGAGCAGAATTCTCATTAAATCTCCAATTCTGATTGGAGAATAACATGAAATTTCTCTCCCATCTTCCGTTTCCTCTCCAAAAATGAATTAAATCTACGTATTCATCCATTTTCCTTCCTCTTTCCTTACAATTAATTAACAATTAAATAATTTATATATTTATATTCGTACATTCTCTCCTGCATCCGTTCATTCTCCTACTCTTCATCTCTCTCTTCTCACTGATCTCTCATTCAATTCTTCCATTCATAACCACTCTTCAATTTCCCATACCAGTCTATCCCCTTCTATCCTCTATCCAATCCCCATCTGACCTTCTCGCGTGTATTCGGTCGACGTTTCTCATTCTCTCTCAGTCTAGTCGATTCTTGTACAGGACGACGTTTCCTACTGGAGTACACGAGGATGTCGATGACGGCATTTCTCCGTCGTCTATCCGTAGAGACAGGCTTCTCTACTCCATCTAGTCCAACTTCGGATCGAAAGGATTCCACTCCTCCTCTCTCTCGTGGATCAATATCTGCAAGAGAAAGTCGATCTGTGATTGGAGGGAAGAATGGACGAAGATCTCGATTGGTTCAATCAATTGATTCTGCTAGACGAAGATTCTCATTACAACATAATGGAGGAATTGTGAATGAGAATGGAGGATCAATAACGGAGAAGATTAAGAGAAGAAGGGAATTAGGATCATTACCTGATCTATTGGAAGTGAGATTATAATGGAATACATACATTTATCATTTGTAGGATTAATTTGAAAAATGAAATATCACCGGGAAGAAAATATAATATTAAAGGAGGGCTCTGAGGAATGGAGCGAGAGATGCAAATGGTGGACGCACTCTCCTCATTTTGCATTCTCTCTCACTCGTTGCCTGCCCGTCAGGGACGTTTGGCAGACAACTAAAACGCTATGACTTTGGTCATTGATGAAATATCAAAATGGGGATTTCGGAAACCTGTTATGGCTAATGAATGCGACAAAAGAGTGCAGACAGCACAATCATTTAAATTGTCCTATTACTCCTCCTTTAATGCCATTTTCCCGTGTGATCGACAATTTCTAAATTGCAGAAAGGCGGAAGCACCGTGGTGCGATCTCCACAGACACGAAGGGTTACGGTAGTGGATAAGCCAGGCCAAGAGAAGGCTCACTACACAGGACAGAAAGGAGGAAGGAAAGGAGCACGGAAAGCAGTGAGTACTGTAGATGGGAAGAATGGGACGATGAATGGGTCAGAGTGGTCGAAGGGATCTTATGAGGGATGGGAAGAGGGAAGGGACAGCTTAATCTTAGTTTTGATATGAGTGATGGGTTCACGCTCCCCCTCAACAACAAACTCGCCTCAATGGCCAATATTTCCCTCCATTTCGTTTCTCTTCTTTTGTGTATTTCTCCCCTCTGATTGAAATGGACCATTCTCTCACCTTCCCCCCATTCCAACTCATTTCTACTATACTTCTATGAGAATGGCGACTACTCAAATAATGGAAGAGAGAGAGAGAGAAGAAATGAAAGAGTGATTTGAGAGAGACCGATTGAGAGGGTCAAAATGAAAAAGTGGAGAGACTCTTTAAAGAGAAGAGAGAGAAAAGAGAAGAGAGTGTATGATGAATAGAGAGAATGCTTCTGAATGAGTCGCGTATTCTATTCATCTTTTGCCTTCTTCTCCTTCTTCTTCCCTTTTTCGATAGATTCCCTCTCAATCCTCCCTTAGATACCACAAAAGAGAGATAATGTTCCTTCTCTTGAAGAGAAGAAGATTCAATTGAATCGTCTTCCTCCATCTCTCTCAATTATCGGGTTGATGCAAAAGTTTCTTCCCAAATTTGTCTCGATAGTTTCTGGCTTGTCACTTCCTTCATCTTTGATCATTCAGGTCACGGTTTTCTATAATCGATGGCCCCTTGAATACTCTTTATAGCCAGCATGTTGGAATCCCTGTTTGATAATTGAGGCCGGAGCGAGATCTAATCAAAGTCAACATAATGCGATTTTTTAAACACTTTTAATCGTTCCAGTGTTCCATGGAGAAATGATATAGACTCAAATCTTACCTATTGACACATAGTGTATTGATAATATGTCACAACTGAAATGGGGCGGCAGCTCTATCACATACAGCCTTCTCAAAATACC
>LS485181.1:184054-215320 GCA_900490705.1 Pristionchus arcanus | reverse complement strand
CTACTTATGCTTGTAAAGTCTCAGCCCACCCTCCTAAAAATCTGAAAAAAATATATTGCGTAGATATCATCAAGAGTCACAACATATTGAAAAATCTCAGAGGTATATTTTTTCTCCTTCGAGAAATTCATTTTTGAAAATCGAGCTAAAAATTCAAAGTTCGAATTTGCAAAAACAAACGACACAGGCGGATAGAGCTCATCAAGATTAGTCTAGAACCCAAATTTCAAGATATTTGGATTGTTTTCCGCCGAGCTACACTTGATTTTGTTTTAAAATGCGCTACCTTTGAAAGCATGTAATTATGCAAATTAATTTTTTTAGAACATCGAAATGACAGAAATCGATGTAGGTCACCTAGGGCTATCAGAATATGTGAAATTCCTGTAGTGCTAGTTTTTGCTGTGCGGGGAGGAGTGCGATTCTTAGGCGAACGCACTGATATAAATAGAAGAAAAATGGAATATTTTCAGATCGCTTCAATTCCTTCGTCAATTCGAGATCTTTCTCAATTGACGGAACTTTTCCTCTACAAGAACAAATTGACTGCCCTTCCTTCCGAAATTGGTATGATATTTACAGATTGTAATGCATGTAGGAATCCGCAAGTATCGAAAAAATCTGAATCTAAATTTCTTGTTAAAAATTCGAATGTTTTGCTAAAAAGAAATGATGAAATTATAAACTCAAAGAATTTGGAGGGAGGAGCATGTTTGCATCTTAATTCAAAAATTAAGAAATCTCTTTTTTCCAGGTGCTCTCTCAAACCTTCGTAAACTTGGTCTGAGTGAGAATGCTCTCACTTCTCTTCCCGATTCACTTGCCAATCTCACTCAATTGGAAACTCTCGATCTGCGACACAACAAATTGACAGAGGTGACATCAAATGTTTATTGCAATCCTTCTTTCATAGATATGCGAATACCATGTTCATGAAAGTCTTCAGTCACAATTAATAAAAAAATTTCAAAAAAAAATACGATGATATCATTGCAGATTCCTTCAGTAATCTACAAGCTGTCATCAGTAGAAACTCTCTGGTTGAGATATAACAGGTGCAATATTACTTTATTTCCAACACAAATTAAAGAATAGAAGAACAAATGGAAAAACACTTTGAAAATAAGTAATAATAATGATTAAAGGATCGTGTCGGTGGGAGAATCAATTGGAGATCTACAGAAAGTGAAGATGCTTGATCTAAGGTTTGTTAGATTTGATCATTTCATTCAAGAATTGATTATTGCATAATTCAGAGAGAATAAGATCCATGAACTTCCTTCTTCCATTGGTCGTCTCTCTCAATCTCTTACTGTCTGTCTACTCAGTTACAATCATCTAAGGAGTATTCCCAGTGGTATGCTACTTTTTCATATACGTAGATATTTCCAAAACTTGAAGTTTTAATTTATCTCTTATCTCAATTTCAGAATTGGGTGAATGTGTTGAACTAACTCAATTGGATCTTCAACACAACGATATCACGAGTCTCCCAGATAGCATTGGAAAATTAGTTAATCTCGTTCGATTCGGTATTCGGTATGTTTACTTTATTAATTCTTACGAATTACACTCTTGTCGAATTGAAGAATGTTAGAAACTAACTCATTCGTGAAAAAAAGCAAATTAGCGTATGGAGGTTGATCATAGAGTGTTTGTGGTTCTTTTTTCTAAAGATTTTTTATTATTTTGGAACTGGTCTTTTTTGGTCCATCCTTTTCTCGGGGAGTATACTACGTTTTTCATAAAACTTGACTAATAAATTTTACGCGCGTATGGGGAAATTGACGACTAACGGAAACGTCGCCCGACCACACCAACTGCCTATAAATACGTTCAAATTGAGTTTCGTCGGCTCAAAAAGGTTTTTATTACTTCCTAAAGGTAGATAGATTTAAGCCCGATACAGTGAAAAACATGGAAAAATACGTATAAAATGCATAGAAATCTAACATAAACGATTTGAATACGCGGAATTTCGTTATGTCCGGACTAATTAAAAAACGTAGTACCTTCCCTATGTCCGTTATGTCCGGACTAATTAAAAAACGTAGTACCTTCCCTATCATTCTCATTCGTATCTAGATTGGGCAAAAAAAGCGATATTCCAAATTTTTTGCTGAACTCATAACAAATATTGCAGATACAACAAGCTGAAAAACCTTCCGGCGTCCCTTGAGAATTTAACGAAACTGGAGGAATTTATCGTTGAGAGCAATCACTTGGCAACACTTCCTGTTAGATTATTTATTATTTATACCCAATAGGAAAGAGGAAGGAATGGAATACTTGCAGGATGGAGTATTAACATCTCTTCCTCGAGTGAAAACAGTTAATCTATCAAGGAATGAACTCACTTCATTCCCTGGGGGAGGACCAATGCAATTCGCTGCCGCTGTCGTATGTTTTCTATTTATTTTCTATCTAATCTGCAGAAATCTCTTTCATAAATTTCGAATACCTACGATAATTAAATATCAATTTCAGAGTATAAATCTGGAGCACAATTCGATCACAAAAGTTCCCATTGGCATCTTCTCAAAAGCTTCCGGTCTCACAAAGCTTAACCTAAAGGTTTGTGTTATTTTTATAAGAGCTCTGGTGTGCGTCCCCAACTTGGGTCCAAGCAAATTCCCAAGTTGCGTCCAGGCCTGGGCCCAAGTTGGGTTCCTGCTTGGACCCAAGTTGGGTTCCTGCTTGGACCCAAGTTGGGTTCCTGCTTGGACCCAAGTTGGGTTCCTGCTTGGACCCAAGTTGGGTTCCTGCTTGGACCCAAGTTGGGTTCCTGCTTGGACCCAAGTTGGGTTCCTGCTTGGACCCAAGTTGGGTTCCTGCTTGGACCCAAGTTGGGTTCCTGCTTGGACCCAAGTTGGGTTCCTGCTTGGACCCAAGTTGGGTTCCTGCTTGGACCCAAGTTGGGTTCCTGCTTGGACCCAAGTTGGGTTCCTGCTTGGACCCAAGTTGGGTTCCTGCTTGGACCCAAGTTGGGTTCCTGCTTGGACCCAAGTTGGGTTCCTGCTTGGACCCAAGTTGGGTTCCTGCTTGGACCCAAGTTGGGTTCCTGCTTGGACCCAAGTTGGGTTCCTGCTTGGACCCAAGTTGGGTTCCTGCTTGGACCCAAGTTGGGTTCCTGCTTGGACCCAAGTTGGGTTCCTGCTTGGACCCAAGTTGGGTTCCTACTTGGTTACAAGTTGGAAACCCTGTTTCAGCCTTTTTTATTGATTGATAGTTGAGATACAGTAATCTCATACAGTAACCAAAGGCCCGCACGGTTAGACCATGTCGGGCCGGTCACATCCAAAATACGGTCCTACTGGGGACCGTAGACAGTCAATCGCACTCGTGCCCGAAGGCAGTCAAAACAGAGCTTCGAAAAAGGACCTTATAGGCTAGATGTGTGCTAGACGCGACGGGATCGAACTGCTTGGATCCAAGTTGGGTTCCTGCTTGGGCCCAAGTTGTGTTCCCAATTGCGGGGTACTGTACTTGGGCCCAAGTTGGGTACCCGGTTTTACTTGGGCCCAAGTTGGGGACGCACACCAGAGAGAGTTCCGCCACTGATTGAATACTTTATTTCGAATATAAAAAGAATAAATTGTAGGAGAACGAACTATGTTCTCTTCCTCTGGATATGGGCTCATGGACTTCGATCACTGAATTGAATCTATCGACGAATCAATTAAAAGTTCTTCCTGATGATATCGAGAAGCTAACGAATCTCGAGGTTAGATTAACATTTGATAGCTGAACCTTGAGATAACAATGAACATTGCTAAATTATTATTGTAGGTCCTGATTCTATCGAATAACCAGCTTCGAAAACTGCCTTCACAGATTGGAAATCTAATGAAATTGAGGGAACTCGATCTAGAAGAGGTATCACTTTTACTTTATTTTTGTTAGAGCTAGTAATGTTAAAGCTGTGAAAATTTTTAACTGAATGTGAGAAAATGGTATCTCTATTAAATAAATCTCTTGCAGAATGAGCTTGAATCAATTCCGTCTGAGATTGGATTCCTCATTCATCTCTCTAAATTGTGGTTGCAAAGCAATAAACTCGTCTCTCTTCCAAGAACAATCGGGTAATTTATTTGATTGGATGTTGAAACCCACAATGACAATTTTATGCAAACAATTGATAATTCGCAAAAATAATTTCGTACTTTTCAGTTCATTGGCGAGTCTTCAAGATCTTCGTGTTGGAGAGAATTGTCTCACTTCAATTCCAGAAGAAATCGGTTAGTTTATTATTGACTCCCTCTTGTTCTTTCTTCGTTCGTTCTACTTCTCAATCGAAGCCTATTCTCTCAGGTCATATCGATACTCTCAAATCTCTTTATCTCAATGATAATTCTTCACTTCACAATCTTCCATTCGAATTGGCACTTTGTTCCTCCCTCGGTAAGTCGTCCTTCCATTCTTCAATTTCATTGGAAACAAATCTTCCACGACTTTGAAACATTCTTCACATATCTCATTGCAGAGATAATGTCAATCGAGAATTGTCCTCTCTCTCAAATTCCTCCTGAGATAACAGCAGGCGGGCCAAGTCTAGTCATTCAGGTATAATACAATCTACATAATCATATCTTATATATTTTCATTTCAGTATCTAAAGATGCAAGGTCCATATCGGGGAGTTCTCCTCGGTCAATAGTATCTATCTCTCTCTCTCTCATCTACTGTACCCATTCATTCCATCCACAATCCGGTCACTTTATGTACCCTTCCGTTGCCTCTTTTTCCTCTTCTCAGAGACTATCCATTTCTGTGAAAATTTTTAACTGAATGTGAGAAAATGGTATCTCTATTAAATAAATCTCTTGCAGAATGAGCTTGAATCAATTCCGTCTGAGATTGGATTCCTCATTCATCTCTCCAAATTGTGGTTGCAGAGCAATAAACTCGTCTCTCTTCCAAGAACAATCGGGTAATTTATTTGACTGGATGTTGAAGTCCACAATGACTATTTTATGCAAGCAATTGGTAATTAGCAAAATAGATAATTTCCTAATTTTCAGTTCATTAGCAAGTCTTCAAGATCTTCGTGTTGGAGAGAATTGTCTTACTTCAATTCCAGAAGAGATCGGTTAGTTTATTATCGTCTTCCTCTCCTTCGGAATACTTCGCTATCAAAGCCCCTTCTCTCAGGTCATATCGATACTCTCAAATCTCTTTATCTCAATGATAATTCTTCACTACACAATCTTCCATTCGAATTGGCACTCTGTTCCTCCCTCGGTAGGTCCTTCTTCCATTCTTCAATTTCTTTGGAGAGTCCAATGAGACACATTCTTCCATGACTTTGAAACATTGATTACATATCTCATTGCAGAGATAATGTCAATCGAGAATTGTCCTCTCTCTCAAATTCCTCCTGAGATAACTGCAGGCGGGCCAAGTCTAGTCATTCAGGTATAATATAATCTACATAATCATAGCATATCTATTCTTATTTCAGTATCTAAAGATGCAAGGTCCATATCGGGGAGTTCTCCTCGGTCAATAGTATCTCTATCTCTCTCTTTCTCATCTACTGTACCCATTCATTCCATCCACAATCCGGTCACTTTATGTACCCTTCCGTTGCCTCTTTTTCCTCTTCTCAGAGACTATCCATTTACTGTGATATCAATCCGTATACTTAGTCTCCATTCACTTCTAAATTCATCTTTTCTCTTTTCCTCCCCAGTTTCCATCCCTCTTCAACGGGTAGCCTCTTTCTCTCTCCATCTTCATTCTTTCCTTCTCTCGCACATTCGTCTAAGTCTATCACATTCAATCACAGATGTGTCTTCTGTACAGATAACTCGATGAGAGAAATAAATGGAGTCAAGGCTCATGTAATCTTGAATCAAATCATGAAATTGGACTATGAGTGATATAAATAGTGAATGAATGATAATCATTCACATCTCAATCCCATGAATACTTCTCCCCTCTTCACCATTCTCTTTCTCCTCTCTATCCTTCTACTCTGTAATGGGTAATTATTTCTCCGAAAATGAGTAATACAATAGTATGAATGGGCACAGGGCTGACACGGATAGTTCTTCCTCTTCAACCATCCCTTCCACTACAATATCTTCCACTGTCCCGACTACCGATGGAACGACTTCTACCACGCAAAAGACAGACGGAAATGCTTCTTCATCCATGTTAATATCTGCCTTCTTTAAAAAATCGTCTCTTAAAATGTGAATTTGATTCAGATCTCTCATCTGCATTACTCTCGTCGGAACCTTCCTTCACGTCATCATGAAATGAGAGATAGGAATTCAGCAGATATAATAAAAGAATGAGATGAGTGGTAAATCCAATACATTCAACAAAAAATTACATTTCATAACAAAAACACAACTGAAGACACAAACACTAAACACAACTGGCAAAACATTGCAGCCCGATGCGGGGCTCGAACCCGCGACAGCCAGATTAAGAGTCTGGTGCTCTACCGACTGAGCTAACCGGGCAGACGTGTGCTTTGCTCTCGTCATGAAAGATAATGTTAGAGTGCGTGAACTAGTGTCTTTTCAACCTTTATCTGTTTGCTTATGATTTATCCTTTCGATATGACGACTTCGCAGTTCAACGATATGCAATATTTACATGATGAATGAGTTATGACGGGAGGGACAATTCAACAATGAAAAACTACTCGAATTTAAAGGGGGCTACCCGAGATATTGCGTTATTTGATGGGGTAAAGCTAGGAAATGGATCAATTGGGGGGATATATCAGTGATTGTCTGCGAATAGATCGTGTTCGAACCATCCAAGCGCGAACATTATTGACGTCCCAAAGAAAAGACCAGCGAATTGAAGAAGACAAGTGAGCCACCATGGATCTAATTTCTCTGCTGCTTCGTGTTTGAGATGAGAAAGCTGAAGGAATCGAGGGATGAAAGGAGTGAGGGGAGGGGAGGGACTAACCATGTCTATCCATGCAACATACAGGAACATTCCTGCCGTTAGTGCGAGTAGCCAAGTCTTAGCTGAATCGATTGAGACCTGAGAGAAATCAAAGATCAATCGAAATGGAATCATTTACTCACAGCATAGAATCCGACGAATAATCCTGCATAAGCAGTGAGAGCAGAAAGAAGATTAAGGAGAAGAGCTCGAGACATTGATAGACCTGTTTCTAGCAGAACTGCCATGTCACCTGAGATAGGAGAAAGATCAAAGATCAATTGAGAGGGATGACTCACCCAATTCATGGGGTAATTCATGACAAAGGACTGCGATAGAAGTAGCAACTCCTGTCTGAATGGATGAATGAGAGATGAGAGGGAGGGAGGAAGGGGAGGAGATACTCACTCCGAATGAACTAGCGAACGATGCTCCGATTGCAACTCCATCAATGAAATTATGTACTCCATCACCGAATAGAATGATAAGGGCAGGACCCCTACAAAGGGAAAGAGTAGTTAGCCATATACCATGCTCATTGCATACCGTAATCCACAGAATACAGGAGGAGCAGCGAGGAGTGGAGATACTTGATTCAATGGAGGAGGTCCAACGGAAGTTGATGACGATGATGGACTACTGAAATTGATCTTTGATCTCTCTTATCTCTTCTCTTCTTACCATGAACTTTCGATGTCCCAAACAGGGATTGGCTTCTCAACATAGACAGCTTGTTGATTAACCTCTGCTGTTCCCTTAAGAGAGAAAGGTATGAATCATTGGAGTTATCTATCACACATTGGGCGAATGACAGGGAATACTCTCACTCCTCCAAGAACATTGCCTACTTATCACTTGCAATTCCCCCAATACAGGAGAGATCCCCCCCCTCCCCTTCTCCCTCCTGTCTCTCCCTCTCACTCACATGAGAATGTCCATGTGATTGTCCATTTCCATCCGTTCTGAAGTAAGCAACGAATTCGATGAGATAGAGAATGTAGACTGCACAGAGAAGACAGAGTAATTTGAGAAGCATCTGTCTCTCTTTCCTCATTTCATTCCCTTCTTCATGATGATGATGATCATGATGCTGTAATGGATTACTGTAGATGGGGGTAATCGATATATCTACCGTACTTCATCGTGGGAATGTCGTCGTATTCGATGATGATCGTGGTCATGATCATCATGATCATTATGATCACTCTGAATCAAATCAATCAATACTCTTCTCTCCTTCCTTCCCTTACCTCATTGTGTGAAAGAGGACTGATTGTTGTCGTCGTTACATTTACTGAATGGACTAGATGACTATGATCGTGGATACCCAGCACCTGAATAAAGAAAGATCAAAGATCAAAAGGGGCGGGATTTGACTTACCTCTGGAATAAGATGGAGTATTGAGTCTGATGAGAGAGTTCCCACTGCCATTGCAATGAAGAAGTGCATCCAAAGACGACGAGATTTCTAAGGAGAGATGGGGATATTGAGGAGGAGGAGGAGGAGAGGGAAGGGAACTGACTCCAGTGGTACATGGAAGAATTATTCCTCCTAGAAGTGATGCAAGAGAAACTATTGTTACGGAGAGAAGAGCATAGAAGAGTTCTGAATTGAGAAAGAGATGAATATAGAAAGGAGAGAGGGACTCACTTGATGAACCATCACTTTCAGAATCAGCCATCGTAGTGAATAGACCACTCCTGAGGGAGAGATCTGAGAGGAATGAGGATGAATGAGAAATGTTAAATGGTGAGAGGGAGAGAAAATGATGGGATGAATGTAAAGAGGAAGAAAAGACAGAATGATTTGAATGGAACCTCTCTCCATCATCTTCTTATATTGGTAGAAGAGTATTAGTGGGTACATGGGAACTCTTTTCCCTCTATTCTCCTCCCACTTTCTATCCCTCTTTCTAAAGAGACCTTCGAGAGAACAACCATTAATGGTCCGAAACATCACTACCACCCATCTAGTCTCCGTTTACTGGTATGAATCGTTTGGAATCATTTTTTGTAAAGTATTGGAATTCTAATGCGCATTCTGAATCGAGAATAAAATTTGAGAAAACAAAAAAATACACATGGGCACCAAAATGGATGAAATTGTGATCGTGTTCTTCAATCAAATTCATTTCAAAAGGAGAATAATTTTAGGAAGTGATTAATAAGATATGATTGGTAGATAAGATATGAGAGATGAAGAGAGACTAAAGAGAATGAAGGAAGGATTTAATCCTCTTTCGATCTTTTGTGAACATGAACACCAACCAATTCAACAGAAAGAACTCTTCAAAGAAATTCACTTCAGATTAGTAGGGAAAGACGATTTTGAAAGACGAAAAGATCGAAAGATCGTGAAGAGTTTGTCTTTTCTTGTAGGGGAAAAGGTTCTGACCGATTACATTACGAATCTACTGTAGGCCATTGGCTTTCCCATTCAAAGAGAGAGAAAGAACACCATTCAAAGTGACGCGATTCAAAAGGTTTCGAAACTGAGAATTTAAAGAGTGCGAAAAGAGAAGAAATGGATGGGTGCTTGAACGATTGACTCTTCCGGTTTAGAGATCTCTTCACTATCTATTCCCTCACTCTCTATTCCCGTCTATCTCACTTCATTTACCCTCTAGGCATCACAAACAATTATGTGAAGAAGGAAATGAATAGAAGAGAAGAAGTAGATCACGGGTCAATCTGTTTTTCAAGAAAGAATTAAAGATGAAGATCGACCTTGTTCAGAACGGAGGATTAACTCCTTCATTCAACAGACTTTAGTCTCGAACGAAAGAGAGGCACAGATAGACGAGGAAAGACGAGTTCAATTTGTGATCGAGTAACCATACAAGTATGGTAAGAATGGCAACTTGGGATACGTGGAAGAAAAACTGAAAAGTGACCAAAATACTATGGAAGAATCCCATATTATTGTCCCTTGTGTACAGTACGAAAGAGTTGGAAGAAGGCAATCTGGGGGAGACTTAGAGGGAAGGAGGATTACTAAAGTGAATGAGAATGGATTGTCATCAAGAATTGTGATAGAATGGACTAGATGGAAGAAGGTGGAGGAAGGCATTCTTACTCAAATATACCACTCCCTTCCCTCTAGTGACTCATTACAGGAAGGAAGAACTGTTTTGTATCCTCAAGGCAAATGGAATACTTCCATTGACTCATTGAATCAACTATCTAGACGAGAATTGAAATAAACGAAAATGGAAGATAGTGAATGATCTGCATCAATTCACTCAAGGGATTGGAACATCATGTTTAACATCCTTTGATGGTCTGATTTCAATTGGGAAACCATTGGAACAGTCTGAGAAGACTAAGGGATGGTTTATTTAGAACGAAGAAGAGAAGGTCAAACATCTCAGATCGACATCGAAAACTAAAGAACGATGGAATTGGATGACGGGGGATGACGGAGGAAGGTATGATTAAAATCGTAAGACAACATAGGAAACCTGCATCACAATGGTGAGAAGAGGATTTTTAAAATGTGGTATTTTTTATGTATGTATCAGAAAATGGCTGACTTGATTAGATAATAGGAAGAAAATTTATTTGAATGAAGAATTCCTTATAGGGATGATCATCATAGATAATTGATTATACTAAGTAGCAAGAAAAAGAATGAAATTTCTATAGGATTAGATTCGCTCTCGCTCAAAAGATAGAAGAGAAAAGAGACAGTCCGAAAGATGAAACTAGGAATGTGTTTGTCAGAGTTTGCATCGTTTAAGTTTTCTATTGTTTATTTCATGTATGATGCCTTCTCAGTGTAATGAGTTAAAAAAACGTTTCCTAGCAATGAAAGAAAACGAAGAAAAACTGAAAAAAAGGTTTCATGGAAAGAAAGGATACTGTAAGAAAACAGTTTGAGGAAATAGTGAGGAAGGTAGATCATTAGAGTTTCCTCTCATTCGACCCGATCGATACGTTCACCTATTCCCTTCATTCCCTTTCTATGGCTTGTTTTTGCACGTTTCTGGGCTCTCTCTCATCTCTTTTCATGTTATTTGCCATCTCTTACTTTACATTCATCCATCATACTTCAGGGATCGCTCAAAATATGGCGCGGACGAGAGCGACTGCCACTGAAGGTAACTTGAGTTTATATTATGTAAAAGTTGTTGTTAGTCTAGGGAGGGCAGCATCCGGATGTTCCCAAGGCATAGGTACATAGGGTGAGCATAAGTGATTATTTATTTACTGCCTTTAAAAATTAGCCGCTGCCCTCTCTATGTTAGTCAATATTGGTAATCAATAACAAAATCAAATCTTAACGATTTTGTGTATCTTATATACCACATAATTCTCGGTTCTTACATAATTCTCGGTGGTTACTAATTTGCTAATGTGTGCACAATGAAGAGAGTTTGCTGTGATGCATGTGATATTATATTCAGACGAACGAAGATCTGTTGCAAGAAAGGCGAACCAATCTCGGAAGAAGTATGCAGATGGGTCAGGTAAGCATTTTTCCTATTTTCGTCTTGAATTATAATAATATTTGATATCCAGGAAAGACAATTGCCGATCCGATGGATATGAGCGATAGGGAACTATTGAATGCACTGAAAGGATTGGGTAAGTTGATCCCTCTATCGAGTGATTGCATGGATGTATCAGGAGCGACCGTCGGTCCGGTCAATGATGGAACGAGGGCAGTATATCAGAGAAGACTCGGGAAACTAATGAAGGAGAAGGTACATGATATTATAATTGATTGATTAAAGTTGGACATTCTAGGGACTCACGCATATCGATGACATTGGACCTGAAGTAGAACAAGAAGAAGAAATGAATAATATGAAAGGAAAGAAGAATGAAAACGTCAAGCGGAAAACGGTATCTATAGATGCACTGTTTTAGGTTGTTCTCTATTTGATATTGTTAATTTATGCAGATTTCACAAAAGAAGAAGGAAAAGACAACCGAATTGAATAAGGTGATGGAGGAGGAGGAAGATGAGATAGAGGAAGACGAAAAGGTTAGTTAATTAGAAAAGGAAAAGGTAAGAAAAGGTAGGTTGGTGGTATGGAATACATAGGAATACATATAATGTTCATTATGGCTGGAGAATTATACGGGTGGACTATTTAAAGAAAAGATTAATAATCTACAGGAGAAAGGACGTGTTGAGAGTCAGATTGATAAGGTGAAGATTGATGAGAAACAGAAAGGAAGGAGGACGAAGAGTAAGAAGGTGAGTGGAAACGATCATTCTGCATAATGATATCATCATAATATAGGTTTCATTTGCTCAGATTGATGTAAAGGAAAAGAAGACGAAGGATGAGAATGAAAAGACTGATGAGATTCAAGTTCAGGTTGGCATATATCTGCATATATTATTTCTTTCCTTTGGCTCCGTTCCTCAATATATTTTTCGTATTTACAGATGAAGAAACGAGATCCCTCAGTGCAGATTGTTAATGTACGAAGAAATGAAATTAAGGATAATAGCAAAGATGTGAGTTGTAGAGAAGATACTACCCAATATTGATTGATATTAATGAGATATGATCGTAGATTCGAGGAATTGGAATGGTTAATCGAACAATCGTGATTGAGGAAAAGGAAGAAGGGGAGGTAAGTTGATATGTGCTTATTTATTGAATAAATCATATTCTCAGACGACTGTGGTTACAAATTCAACTCTGACATTCGATAGAGAAGAAATTGGGGATGATTATTCTATTCCAAATGATGGCGAGGAAGAGGAATATGATAAGGTGGATGAAGAGGAAGGAGAGAGGGAGGTATGTTAATTCATACCTAGTTTTATTCAATGAATCGTATTCTCAGACGAGTGCGGTGGTAAACTCATCCATATCATTCGAAGAAGAAGAAGTTGGGGATACTTATCTCATTCCAAATGATGAGGAAGGAGATGAAAATGAGGGAGAAAGGGAATACGATAAGGAGGATGATGAGGAAGAAGGGGAGAAGGAGGTAAGTTAACACATATATATTTTGATTCGATTGATCATATTCACAGACAAGTGCAGTTGCAAGTTCTACCATAACGTTCGAAAGAAAAGAAATTGGGGATACTCATCATATTCCAAGTGATAGTGAGGAAGAGGAGGATGGTAATGAAAGGGAAGTGGAATATGAAGAGGAAGATGAAATAGAAGAAGATTCATATCATCGTGTGCCCTTGGTTAGTTGATTCCCTTTTGAATACACTGCTCATTATTAATATATTTAGAAAATTCGACCTAGATTCTCAGTGGAATCACATGCAGAAAGTATTCTTAGAAGGTAAGAAGAATTTGAAAGACTGTAGAAGAAATTTGGATTGAGGAGTCAGATGAATAGAGAAATGAGTTCGAGTGAAGAAGAAGACGAGGAAAGGGAAGAAGATGGAGATGGAGAGAATGATGAAAGAAGAATGACCATCGACATTTTCAACAGAGTGAGATAGATTGATCAAATTAAGATAAGATATTTGACTCTTTTAAAGAGGTGTCTAGCATCTTTCATAAGGAAAATTGTCAGTCGATGGCTGTATTATCGTTCAATCGGCCTATTTCAGAAATCTCTTCCTTCTCCAGTTCAAGAAGGAAGGAAAAGTGCTCAGCCGTTGCCTCGAAAAATGTCCTTGGTGATTAAAATTATCAAAATCAGCAAGAATAATGATTCTTTTTATTAGATTCTGGAAGAGTCAGATGATATGGACGTATCATCAGAATCAGAAGGAATGATGACTATGAAAGACCACGAGAAGGAGAATCATGTGAGAATTATTGTATATTCAGAAGGTTTATGCATTTGAACTTTAGCCTAATGATTCGGATGAAATGGATATTTCGAATGGATCTAAAGACGAAAATGATTCTTCGTTGAGAATGTTCAGAGGTATCTCATGTAGATCGGTAAGTATATTGTATTATTGAGTGGATTATATCGATGACCGAAAATATAATATAGAATAATTGTAGTTCGTTGACGATTCGGTGAACATGAATGTGTCAAATAGACATCGAGATGACACTCTCAAACTAAGACTAATTGATAAGGTATGATAAAATTATTGTAATTGATGATATTGATAATACTCTCAGAATGCTTCGATTCTCATTGTGGACACTCCTAAATCGAGCAGGTAGAGAAGATGATGATTGAGATGATTGTAAACTCCCATTTAAGAATGTCGATTAAGAAGAATGATACGAGTTTGTATGGACCGAGAAATATAAGAAAGATGATTGGAAAAGGAGAAGAGAAGGAGGATACCTTTCGTATTCTTCAGAATAGAAGATTGAATGAAGATTTGATGTCTGATTCACCGAATATACCCTTTCCATTGGAGGATACATTCATGAACTATAGAAGACGGGTTAGAATGATTCGAACCATTTATAAGTCTGCATATCAACCGTATTTTCAGTATCTAGATCATTCAGTGGGAATGGACACATTCAACAATGGGATTGGAAATGATGGAAGGAATAGAATGAATTCAACGGTAAGAATGGCAAAGGGTAGTATTCATATTGACAATGGATGGATTAAAACTAGAAAGATTACTTCTAATCTCTTTCCATTCAGCGTAATTCCGAGGCCAATGCATTGTGGGGATTGGGAAAGACATTTGTAGCGAAAGACGTTGAGAATGAACAGGTACAGTCTCATCAATCTTCCATTGTAATGGCTAATTATTTTAGAACAAATGTGTGAATGATAATACTTTCGTGATTCCGAGAAACCGAGAAAAGAAGGTTGCTAGTGATGCTACATTTGTTGTTCCGAGGAGAAAGGAGAACACCATTCATGAAAGAGAGGTATTAGTTGGAATAATAGACTAATATGAATGATATTAACAGAAGAGTTTCCGTCTCACTCGAAATATCTCCCGTTCTCCCTCTCGTTCTCCTGTTAGAGTGAGTAGTATCTCATTTACACGTCCATTCATTATTCTTTCTTTAGAATCGAACATATGTTGTTGCTCACTCGCCCTCTCGAATCAATTCTACAAGGAAGGTACAGTACTCTCACGGACTCTCTTTTGACATTGTATCGTATTCAGTCATCGATTGTTTCCACTCCTACTCGCTCCCGTCCTCCCAAACCAATGCCAAGGAGAATCAAACCTGTGATGTGAGTTGATTACTGTCCTAGTGTAAGACTACGGTAGTCAGTATTTTGGCCCTTCTCTTAATAATTGTATTAAGTGAATGTGATATTCCTTCTACTTCTTCTTCTGTTGTTCATTCTCAATTGAAACCTCCAGTGCCTGCTCCCAGAAGAATTCCTCCTTCTGTAATTGGAGAGACGAGAAAGGTTAGAGAAGAAGAAATTGTTGGAAATGGTATGAATGTTAAGAGTCGATTAGATGGAAGAAATATTGTGAATGAGAAGAAATATGATGGAATCTCTCCTGCTTCTCTATTTATGACTCAACCAAGATTAGAAGAGAAAAAGGCTCAGATAGAGAGGGAATGCACTCCAATCGATAGAGAGAATATTAAAAGTGAGTGAAGAATGAAAATGAATATAAAAATGAATTGAATGAATGCAGAGTTGGTGTCTCTTCGTGATCAGATGAGACTGAGCAAGAAAGTGAATCAGCCAGTATTCGAATTGGACACTGAGGTACGTCTTAATCATTATTATATTTCTTTATCTATTAGTTAAGGCAAGATTGATAATCGAGGATGCTCCTCATCTCAAACCATTCTTCTACTGAACATATTAGTTCGACCCTCTATTTTTATAAGTTGATGATTCTTATCTCACATCTAATCTGTAAATGCGCTAATTCTTTGTACAATAACTAATTGGTAAATAATTTATTTTTTCTGAGAACAATAACAGACTCGCAATGAGCATTTACAACCACTTATCTAATTATTTCTACGCTATCGTCGGAAAACTGAGAACAACAACAAAACCAATACAATATCATTCGAATATTCTGTTCTTGATTATTTCATTGAGCCTTTCCTTCTCATACATCTCAGATAATCGATCGACTAGAGAATTAAAGTGTTCATTTCCTCTGCAATTCATTATGAATATTATGAATCATTCAATTCATCTCATACTTCATAAACTCATCAATATTGTTCATATTGAGATGAAGTCGATGATCTGATATTCGATCATCCTTGAAGTTATACGTTCGAATCTTCTCTGCTCGTGCCTTTGATCCTACCTGAATAAACAAAGAAATTCAACCATCATCAATCATTTAACTCCTCTTTTTTTCTCCAATCTGTCAATTGTCCCTTTTATCTACCTGCAGTTTCCTTTCACTTGTGAATTTGTCCACCATTTTATCAACTCGCTGCTGCATCAAAATAGCAGCCAATCTCTTGTATGCGATCTGAAATGGGTCAATTCTTCTCTCTGTAAATGATCTTTGATCTTTCACCTGCATATTCATATGTTGGAATCGTTCGTCCATGACATGTACAGATATTCCCGTCTCTTTGTGAGTCATTCGAACAGCCGATGAACTTTAAATGGATACTCGTCTCACTACTGTAAATAGGAAGGATACCGTTTATTGACATTCTGCCCTCCTGGACCACTCGCTCGCATTGTTTCAATTGATACTGATTGATGAGGAATGAGGACGGACACCTGGAATATATGGAGTAAAGGGGGGGAGGGAGAAGGGGAGGAAACCTCTTCTGGTTCAGGCAGAACAGCAACAGATGAAGTGGATGTATGCATTCTCGATTTATCAGTCAATGGAATCCGTTGTACTCTATGAACTCCAGCCTCGAATCTGAATGGAAGATCCTCCCCTCTCTCTCTCTCTCTCTCTCTCTCTCTCTCTCTCTCTCTACCTCAATGAAGCATAACTGTCCTTCCCTTGAATAGATACAATAGCAGCTCTCATTCCTCCGAGTGCCACTTCATCCACCTCAATTTTCCTCTCTTCTATCTTCTTCATTCCCTCTTTCTTCTCACCTCAAGAGGAGTCCACATCCATCCTCTCCATTCACAATACTTTCGATACATTTCGAATAATTCAGCAGTGAAGATCATTGCTTCCGTTCCTCCAGCACCACTCAAAAGGGGAATGATCAGAAGGGAAGAGAGAGGGGGAGCGAGGGGGGGGGAGTACTCACGCACTAAACTCCATCTGACACTTGGACAACACGTCGACTTCTGTACGAGGAATGATCTGCAAATGACAATGATCGAAGAAATATAATAAAATGAATGCGTACTCTTCTGGCCAATTCATCAATTGCTTCATCGAATGAATCAGCAGTTGATTCCAGGTCACTTTTTGCCATTTTTACTAGCTCAGCGTCCGATTGTTCTAAAAAAAGTTCACTTGAATAAGACGCAAATTATGTCTACAGTCCACCTTTAATGATTTCCTCTAACTGTCTCAATTCTTCTCTTTTCTCATTATATTCACTGGCAGCTCTTCTTATTCCTTCCCAATAAGAAATTGAAGTCGAAGCGACAGAGGGACCATCTCGATATAATACAATTCATTCGATAACAGGGGAATTACGATACCATTCGAGAATTGTTCAGTCTCTCCTCCTCTTGTTGCTGCTAATCGGGAATCAACCTACAGTTATACTCAGTTGTTTGGCCATTTTCGGAAAAAGATCAAAGATCGATAATCAACTAACTCACTTCTTCAATGAAACTAGCTGCCTTTTCTGTTCCTATTATCTCTCTAAAGGCACTTGCATAAGATCGGATCGATATCCGAAGCATACTGCAACAGAATACTAGATATCTACCATGGGTTTACCTTCAAAATAAATATCCCTCATCGGTCCAAACGAATAAGTAAATAAACTGTTGTCAAACAAAAAAATGAGTGAGTATATTATTTATTACGGAACTCAGATATTAATAATTGAGAATGAAATTCGGCAGTGTACGCAAAATAGTAAAAGAAAAAGTTCCTATGATAATAAGAAGGAGAACACAATAAAGTTATTCAATCAAAAGTTGAGATTCGATATAATTGCACTTCTAAATATTATGAAATGAGAATAGGGCAGAGTAATACGGTAGGATACGATATACGAGCTAACTTTGAAAGGTGTCTTAGAGACGGCTCACTTGGCTAGAACAATCAGTAACAACAAACGAAAATGAAAAATACGACGGCTAAGGCACTGACTGACTCGAAATGAGATGTGGAAGAGAATACAGGGCTGACAAGTGAGATATAGAATGATATTAATTAAGAATGGAGAAGAGGCGATACCTTTCCCTGAGTATCGCCCGTGTTTACCTCTTCTCCAGTTCCTTTTCCAGTCCACACCAATCAGCGATTTCACGGGGCGGCGACTGAAATTAGCGGAGATGACAAAAAAAAGAGTTAATTACATTGTATCTCGAACAAATCACTCGCCTTGGCGAGCTCCTTATGAAGTTTATCGACTTCGACCGACGGGACAGCAGCAGAGGGAAGAGGAGGAGGGACTTTTTTACATCCGTTCCGGGCCCCGCCCCCTTGACTCCACCCCCTCCAAAGAGGGTGGGAGGGGCGGGCTTTCCCTACCTCCAGGAGGAGGAGTTGGGGAAAGCCCTTTCAAAAATGTGCCGAGAGGTTTCCCTCTCGAGCAGAGGTTCCCCCTCTAGCGAGCAGCAGCAAGGCGCTCTTTTGAGAGCGTGAGATAGGGATGTTGTAGGGAGAGCGTGTGCTAGACGAGACGGGTTAGAGACAGCGGGGAGAGGCGAGAGAGCGCGGCGGTGGAAGGAGGCGCTCTCCCTCCCCTTTGGATGACGCAAGAGAGGAGGGGAGAGGGGAGGGAAGTAGGGGGGAGGGGCGAGAGGCAGGGGGAGGGGCGGCGAGAGAGTGAGGGGCGGGGCCCGGCACGGATGTAAAAAAGTGCCCAACTTTTTACCTCGATATTCTTCATCATACTTCTGCAGTCGATAGAGAAGATCAGCAGCACGAGCTCTGAAAGTGGAAGGATATGAATCACGAGAGATCAAAGATTATCTAACCTGATCTTCTCAGCTCTTTCTTGTGCTTTCTCCTTTCCTGAACTCTTCTCATTCAATAGATTCGCAGCAGTCTCCATATCTCTCTGCAATTCCCTTCATAGACTCGTCAAGGAAGGAATCAACTCACAGCCAATTGTTTATTTCCAGCCTCAGCCTCACTGGAAGCCTCTTGAGATCTATCCACCATATCGTATGCACTGCAATTCATTTCATTCATCCACCATTCCCCTCCCCCTTTCTCTCTTCATACCTCTTAGCATCATCGAGGATCTGTAGATACTGCACCTTCACCTTCTTCATATCAACTTCCAGTGTCGATAGAGTCTCGTTAGTCTCCTATAATGAATCAATTGATACTTCTTTCCTCTTACTTCTCGTCCCTCCATACCTTAGTCTTTCCATCAGCTTCATCAGTCGCTTCTTTGGCAGTCTTCAGATCTTCTCTGGCTGCTTTCATTTCTTCTTCAGCTTCTTTGATTGCATCGGATGCCTTCGTTTGTGCTTCGCCCGCCATCTAAACGAAGGAGAAACTGCATCCCCTCTCCCCCTTCCCTTCCCTTCCCTTCCCCTCCCTTTCTCCCTTTCTCACCTTGAGTGCATCTCTCACAGTATCCGTCGTATTCTTGATAGCCACAGCAGATTCAGCCGATCTCATCGCCTGCAATCATCGTCCTTCCTTCCTCTCCTTCTACCGTACCCCTCCCCCTCCCCCATCTACAGTACTCTTCATTCTACCGTACCCTCTCTTCCAGATTGGCAGCCACACTCAGATTTCCTCTTGTCTCAGCGAGGATCTTATCCGTATTCTGCACACTTCCAAGCTTCTCTCGAATCTAAAAGGGAATATATTCGTCTCCTCTTCTTCTCTTCTCTCACCTTCTTATTCAATTCCTCAATCTCTTCGGGAGTATGGGATATTTTCATAGCCAGAACACTTTCAGCAGCATTTCGAATATCCTCAGGAGTACTTCTATTTCCAGTGATCAAATCAGTGATTTGATGAAGTATCTCTTCAGTCGATTGACGAGATGCATTCGTTCCTCGAGCTGCTTCTTCTCCATACTGAAAGAGTAGGTCATCACTCTCCCCTCCCTCCCCCCTCTCTCTCTCTCTCTCTCTCCACTCACCGTCAATGCATCTTCAGCTTCTCTCTGTGCAGTGGAAGTAGAAGAGAGTACTTCTCTAACGAGTGACCCCTCCCTCCCCCTCTCTCTCTCCACTCACCGTCAATGCATCTTCAGCTTCTCTCTGTGCAGTGGAAGTGGAAGATAGTACTTCTCTAACGAGTGAGAGTACCTGCAATCTCCCTCTTCATTCCTCTTTTCTCTTTCTCTCTTTTACCTCTTCAGCTTCAGCTTGTTTCTCATTCAATTTCTGATCAGCTTCAAGGGCGAAATTCTTAGCTTGTTCTGCTCTACTGACAGCTCCTTCGAGACACGATTGACCACCACACTTCCCACATGAACCTGAGAGGGAAGAGGATAGAGAGACGAAGGAAGAGGAAAGATCTCACCAGGTCCTCCACAAAGAGGATCACAAGGGGCTGATTTTGCTCCACACACATCACCATTCAGATCGGGTAGATAGATTTCGAGTGCAACCAACTGAAATGGAATACAATACTCTCTTCCCTTCCTTCACTCTTCCTTACATTATTCTCACATTCAGCCAATGCCGCTTCATTCTCAGCATATTGCTTATCGAAGTCTCCTCTGTTTCTGTCGACTAGTTCTTTCACCTGCAATCAACCATTCTTTCCTCTCTCTTCTCTAATCAGTTCTCGATTCCCTTCTCTTTCTCCTACCGTACTTCATTAGCTTCCTTCTCAGTCTCAGCCAGAATGCCCACAACAGCATCAGTCTTCCTCTGGGCTTCCAATGATTTGGCTGCTGCTTCCTTCGTCATATTGTATGCTCCCTAGAAGGATATTCATTGCATCCCTCCCCTCTGTCTCCCTTTCTCACCTGTACATCACTCTCCTTGATCTTATTCGTCTTCTCATTCAATTCATCAGCATTCTTCTTCAATTTTTCACTCTTCATCTCTAATTCCTTGACATCCTTCAATGGTCGTTCATTAATTTTTTTTTCCTCCTCTCTCCCTCTTTACCTTCTCAGCAAATTCGATCTCTTGAGTCGTCGCAGCAACATCTCCACTAATCGATTCCAATTTCTTCTGTGCTTTGGCCACCTATAATCTCATTATTCCCTCTCTCCCTCTCTATCCTCCTCTTTACCTCATCCTTAAGTGATTGGATCTCATTCTGCAACTTCTCGATGTTCTCCTTATCCACATTAGCATCCTGTAGCTTCTGTCTCGTCGATTCCAATTCCTTCAATCAGTCCATCATCCTTCCCTTCTCTCTCTTCTTCTCTTACCTTCTCCATCTTCTCGAAATCGGCATCGAATGCCGATGCGACTCCAGTGTCTTCGATGTTGTTAGCAGTGAGAATGAGATTCTCCACCTGGAATATCCATCCATTCCCTCTCCCCTTCCCTTCTCCATTCTACTCACTTGACTCTTCAATGCCTGCACTATTCCATCCCATTGATGGAAGCATTCTCCGCATGGTTTGCAATGAGGCCATTGACCAGTGAATCCACGAGCACATTCATTGCAGAGAGGACCACCTGAATGGATCTCCTTCCCTCTCTCTCTCTTCCTCCTTCTACTCACCTGATCCCTCCTGACAGACACAAGTTCCATTATTTCGATGGCATTGGAGTGACATTGATCCTGTTCTATCACATTCACACATCTTGCATCCATCAGGAGTAGTGGGATCTCCCCAGAAGTAGTCTTCACACTCGGAACATGTTCGACCTCCACGACCACGCTGAGAGAGGGGAAGGGTAGATGGAGGGGGAGGGGGAGAAGGGAAGGGGGGACTCACCTTGCATTTGCACTGTCCATCGAAATGATTGCATTGAAGATCGGGTTTACCCTCGTGATCCATCTCCACTCCCGTTGGATCGCATGCACACTCAGCACATCCCTTAACGAGGAGATCCTTCTATATTCCTTCCCTTCCCTGTCATACCTGCCCACTGGCGATATTGTAGTGATTGGGTGCACATTGATCACATTGAGTTCCGATAACATTGGGGAAGCAGGGACACTGTCCAGACACTCGATCACATGCACCAGAGGATGTATTCGTACCCAGAGTATTGCAGATGCATCTACAATTGAATCATACCGTATCCATCTACCGTACTTTCTCACTCACCTCTGACACTGTCTATTCTTGGCGTCTCCCCAGAATCCTTCGACGCAGTTTTCACATTGAGCTCCTTCGGAATTGTGGAGACAGAGAAGACAATCACCAGTCTTGGCATCACATGAACCAGGAACCTGAGAGGGAATCAATCAACTCAATACCGTAATCATTCTATTTCTACAGTAACCCATCTACTCACCGACATATCAATATTTCCATTGCAATCGCATCTCTCGCAGGTTCCTCCTACTTCATTCGGTTCTCCCCAATAGTTCATTGCACATTCTCCACAACGATCACCCGTGTATCCAGCACTGAAAGTGGGAATATTAGAGGATAAAGAGTGCTGAAAAAAAACTCCATATGCTATTCTCAATCAATCATTAATTTGTTAATATTCTGTACCTGCACTGGCAGACGACTTCAGAAGTGGCAGGCTGGAGATAGCAAGTGTCTGCATGCTGGAATCCAGAACCAGGACCTCCAGGACAGGGACACGGTTTGCATGGAAGACCCACTCCCAATCTGGAATGATGAGGATAGATCTATGGAAGAGAAAAGAGTATCATACCTGGGATCTCCATAGTATCCATCCTTGCATCTATCACAGTGTTCTCCAGTAGTCAAATCATGGCAATCAATGCACGAACCACTCTGTTGGTCACAGATTGTGGCATGGTCGTTGCATTGACACACCTGAATCACGAATTATTCACTCCCGGGAGCTCCCACCATTTCGCTCGTTCGCTATTCAAAGCGGTAGATCAAAGGAAGATCAAACAAAGAAACTCACGGCGCAATTGGGGAATCCCCAGAATCCAGGCTGACACTGATTGCATTGTCTTCCATAGATTCCTCTCTCACGACACACACACTGAAAGGGAAGGAATAAGACGATTCCCCTTTCCTCCATTCATACCTGTCCACTGCTCTTGTCACATTGATTATTCAATGATCCGACTGAATCGCAGGCGCATTCCGAACATCCCGTGGGGCCGAATCCATATGTACCCACTCCACACTTGTCGCATCTTAACAAGAAACAAGTGTAAATCAGTGAAATTGAAGAAATAAAAAACTTTCGCAGAGAGGACGCAACGAGCTATTTGGTTTGTGTGCTGTGTGGTGTGTCTCCTCCCCCCCCTCCCCTCACTCACTTTCTTCCAACAACATTAGTCTTGCATTCGCATTGTCCTCCCTCGGGGGCACAGATTCCAGATACAGATCCAGTGGGATCACAACCACATTCGAGTCCCTTCTGGATGAATGCTGCTGCGATTGTGCATGTGTATGACTTGCATGTCTGAATGAGAGAGATGATAGAGAGAGAGAGAGGATGGATTGAGTACTCACATCAGATAGATCTGCCTTGGGAGTGAGAGAGAGGGCCTGATGTCTACACTGATATCTATCATATTCCATCTTGTGCTGTTGAGCACGTTGATCTACAATCAAATTGAATACATTGACTACCGTAGTCTATCTACCGTACCTTCGAGATTGGCAAAGACGTCCAGTTTCTCAGTAGGAGGAGCGAGAACGATGGAATCGAGGAGAAGGGAAGCAGTCCTGAAGATTACTGTATTCAGGAGAGATACGGTATCACAATGGATTACCTATCAGGAGCATTCGTTCTCTTGTCTCCGAAATCAAGTTTGATCTCATACTCAATTCCAGCTTCGAGACAGATAGATGGACGAACCTGAGTAGAGAAGGAATCAATCGATATCTTTTTTCTCTCTACCGTACCTCGTAGTATCTCGCTCCTGGATGAAGTCTCGCAACGAGAAGATCACTTGAGGGATCTTTATTGGCACAGATTGAATCGGGAGATGGATCGGAGGGACGGATCAATGTCAGTTCGACATTCTCCCATCCTATTTGATCCTGAATCGAATATGAATACTGTATGCTGATCTACTTGATCAACTTACTCTAATGGGATCATATCGAATGACGATATTGTAGTCGTTGCTGGTCTGGATATCTCCCACCTTAATTGATTATTGATTGACATCATTCAATCGAAATTATCTACCTTGAAGGTGACGGAAGATCTCTCGATGACTTTAACGAATCCTTCTCCAGTCCACGAGAGACCACGAGGATCTTTCGGTCTCTCACGAACCTCCACATTACCCTGAAGGATACCGTAGTTGATATGGTATTCCATGAATGAATCGATTGATAATAATTTGATTACGGTACTCACATGAGTGAAATTTGCCTGCTCTGCCTCATACTTGTAATGGTCAATATCAGCACAGTAGTGATCGGCCTCCGGCTTATCGCACCTATAAATGATGAAATAAACCAGTTGTAGATCCTCAGTAATCTCTTCAGTACCTTCTTCCTCCGAATTTGTCTCTGCATTGACATTGTCCTGTCTTCACATCACACTGATTATTGAGTGATCCTCCCACATCACAATCACAAGCCTTGCAACCATCGGGTTCATCAGAGAGACCATAGTGTTCGGGCTGAAAGGGAAGAGAAGGGGATTACGGTAGGAATAGAATATGGTACTCACAATGCATTGATCACAATTCTCTCCAGTGACGAATCTCTTACACGTGCATTCTCCCGTATGCTTGTTGCATCCTTCGTTGTTCCATGTTCCCTGTAAGGAATACAGTAGTGTCGCCCTTTCCGCCCACCCCCTACCAACTGCACTCTATGCACCAACCTGGAGATGGCAAGTACAGGCCACACAACCATCGGGATTCTCGGCAGTCAGATTCCAGTAGCCATTCTTGCAACGATCACATCTTAAAGAATTGTCTATTTTTATTATTTCGTCGTTTTTATATTAAACTCATCGAAAAAAAACAATATCGGAAAGCCGAACAGAGGGAACAGAGAGATATATGAAATAAAAGAGCAACACCAACTAAAGTACTAAGGATACACTACAATCACCATCGAGTCAATGGTTCCATGGCTAACCTTGATCTGAAAGAACGGATCAATAATTCGCCCTACAACAACCCCTTCCTATTGATTACCTGTGAGAGTCGACGTTCATCTTACAGTAGCACTTTCCAGCCACGAGACCTCTCTCTTCGTCTTGTTCTCCCTCGCAGATTCCCTGAACATCAATATTATTCTCTGCCTACCGTATCCCTGATCGACAGTATTCCTCTATCTACCGTACCTCATTCTTTGATCCGGCCTTGTCACAATCGCAGGGAAGACACACGTAAGGATCGTAGATCGCACGACGGGGATCTCTGCAATTCACTTGTGTTAATGGTCGATATCTCGACTACCGTACTCGCACTTCCCACACTCTTCTCTCTATGACTCACTTGTAGAAGTATGGCTTGCACTGCTCGCAGTTCTTTCCTTGCGTGTTGTGCTGACAATCGTCGCACACACCACCAGACACGAAGCCTATAGAGATACGGTATCGACAGATAATCTTAGTCTACAGTATCTCTCACCTGAAGCATCGAAGACAGCCTGATCGAAGTGGCAAGTGCTCGCATGAGAATTACACTCGCATCTGAATTAATACCGTACTATCCATTCCTCATATCACCTACAGTAACACCCTCCTACAATACCTCTTGCACTCATGGGTGTTATTGGCAACGGCGGGTCTCCATGGGTGATCATTGAAGAAAGGAAGACACTTCTCACAATTGAGTCCCTCTGTGTTGTGAGTGCACTCGCATCGACCATGCACCTGTAAGAGGGAGCAATCACTCGTCTGACCCATTCAACCCCTCTCGAGACTACGGTATTCAATACTCACAATATCTTCTCCTCCGAATTGAGCAGCTTGATCATCAATGGGAATACACGAAGAGGCGTGACCATAGCAAGAACACGATCCTCTCACGACAATCTCGTAGATGGCATAGTAATACTTCTCTGTGATCTCCTTTCTAAATTATCCAATCATTAGTCGATCCCCTTCTCCCTCCCTCCCCTCCCTTTACCTGTAATCCAATAGATCATCTCCAAGAGTGTGCAGCTTGGTGAAATTGAATCTGATATTGGTGACTCGAAGAAGGGAAGAAATCTCATCAGAGTAAGGATCGTCCGTCGCGATATGAGGTGAGATCGCCTTGTATACAATCTGAAATCGACGAAACAAGTTAGTAGTTGATAGTGAGGAGTGGCTACCGTACCTCTCCACCAGTGGAAGGGGCGACATCGGAATAGGATCTCGTACAGATGACGTCAGTGTGTTTGGATGGAGGACCCTCAGGGATACCAGGGAACGAATTAGCACAATCGTATGCGAAGTATCGATACACTTGCCTGAGATGGGATAGGATCAATCTCCTATCCCCTACCCCTCTCTTCCCTTCACTTACCAAGTCTTTCCGAAATCAGAAGATCTCTCAATGATCATTGCAGCAGGACGGAACGATTTGAACGTCATGATCAAATGAGTGAATTGGAATTCAGCTTCGAGATTCAACTGAATAGTCAATTGATGATAACTGTCTACCGTACTCCTCCCTTCATTACCTGGACAGTCACATTCTGAACTCCATTAGCCGATTGCCACCATGCTTGATTCTTAGTCTCGTATGAATCAGATACCACGTTTTCGATCCTTAGATTATCGATTATCATTCATTTCCCAATATATCGTAATCTCTTCCCTTCACTCACTTATGAGATAGTCTGTATGGATCTCTATACGGTCTCCATTCGTGGCGGGAATCACAATAGAAACACTTCGTCTGCTCCTCCAAATGGGAAACAATGCAGAATCTGCAATCATTTCTCTTCATCTCTTTGTCTCTCCATAATGAATAGTCTACCGTTCTCTATCGTGAACTCCACAAGTGGACGAAGCAGATAGTCGATGTTTCCTTCCTATCAATAGATTTCCTGTGATGGGATAACACGATCTGTCTCTACACCGATCTTCCTGCAATTCATTACATTCAGGATAATCAATATCAATTTCCGATGCCAATATTCTTCTTAAAGTGTTCTGCTTACATCGGGAGAGGCCGATACCACGGCAACGAAGGCCGTCAATAATAAGGATATACGCATCTGATGGACGACGTTCCTATCGATTACCCGAGATTGAAGAGAACTGCAAATGAATGAACAAGTAACTAGGGAGATATAAATTTCATTGTCAGTGGAAATGTATGAATAAGTTGAGCCCTCACATAGCATACATCTCACAACCAAACAACTTTGGACTTATGAAAGATCAACGATCAATTGGTAGTAAGAAAGTACAAGTATTGATGGAGTAAATCAATGGTGTGAATGGGGGGAGGGGTATAGATAGAGAGAAGAGAGTAGAGAGAAGACACGAAGAGAAGAAGTTGAGAGGACACGCATACTAGTGTTGATAAGCAGAAGAGAGATAAGGGGAGATGAGGAGAGAGAAATGATAGAAGAAGAGAGAGAGAAGGGTTATGATGGAAGAGAGACGAATCAGACTATCATAGAATAAACACAGCTGATATTGAGAAGATGAAACTGTGATGACCCAATGTGGACTATCCAGTCCATGTATCTTCATTCATCATGACCGGCTACTATCCGGGAAATATTTCTCTGTGGTCTCACCAGATACAGTAACCCATTTTGTCTACGTGATCTACCGTAAGAATAATGGAGGGAAGTGCAGAAAGAGAGAGAGAGTGTGATGGTGCAACCTTTCCCCTCTGCTCTCAGGACTCCAATCTCCCCTCTCCCTCTCTCTCTCTCTCTCTCGACGATAAATGACCCAACGTCTGTTCTTTCTCCCCGTAGAGAAGAACAGACGCTTCCCCTTAGTCATCGAGGATCGATTAGAGATTATGGAGAATGAAGAGAGTCAATGGTTAGAGAATAGAAGAGAGTATGGTGATTGAGGAGAGATTAGAGAAGGGAGAGAAAGAGTGATCTGGAGTCTCTCTTTTCTTAGCAGGCTTATCCCAATAGACGCAATCGGGAATTGATACGGGGAATACCAGAAGTATTCCTAGAGAGAAGAACACGAGGATAGTAGATCAAAGGATTTTCGTAACACGCTCATTATTTAGCATTAGACAACCAAAAACTTGATAAATGTGTTGTCGAAAATGGAAATGTGCAAATAGGATGAAGAAGGAGAATAGAAAGGGAGTTCATCTATTCCTTTTCTTCACTCGAATTCACATGTGGTATCTCCCCTTTCGTCTCTCCTCCTCCTCCCTTCTTCCTCTTCCTTCTTCTGGTCAATCGAAGAAGTGAAAGAAGAGTGAAGAAGGAAAGGAAGAAGGGGACACATGTGGAAACTACGAGATATTACGAGTACCACACCATATGGAAAGGGTAGATCAATGAGGAGAAGAGGAGGAGAGAGATACGGTAATAGAGAAGAAGAAGATAATCATGCAGATGGAAACAATAAGCGGAGCTCTTTGATAAGATACCAGATTATTAAGAACCTCCCCGATGAAGGGAAAAGAGTTGATAAGTGCAGCTGTTATCAATTAGATACCGAGAAATATCTCATTCGAAGAGATAGAACCATTGAGTAATGAGCATCTCATCTAAGAGTGACAGAGAAAGAAATGATAATGAATGGGATATCTCAAAGGAGAAGTTTTAAGATACGAATAGGTCAATGGGATAGACCATTAAGGGAATCGAGATTGTGTGAATGACCAGATGTGAGAAACGGATTATACAAGAGTGAAGGATAAAGGAATGAGTGATTTATGAGTAGAAGAGGACTGTAAAGAAATGGAATGAAAGAGGAGAGTATAGTGAACAGACTGACCATACTCTCCTCTCTCTCTCTCGATGGAAGGAAAGAAGGAAGAGACAACTCCCTCTATCTCTCTTTCCCCCATAGGTCACTCCTTATCTCTCACTCATTCATAATCATTCTCTCACCATTCCAAACCATACCCCTCCCATACACTCACTTATCTACACATTCCAATAGACCCAATTGATCTGTAAAGAGACTGTAGATAGCTCAATTAATAGAAAGTATCTAGCCAGAGGGAAGGGTGGTAGAAGAGTAATCTAGTGGAAGCTCGACTAGTCTCCTCTCTCAGACTGACAATGAGTGACCTATGCCTCTCTCTCTTAGCAAACTGAAGTACAAACAGAGTCGAGATGCCTCTTATAGGTAAAGAGAGATCAAGTTGGCATTACTCTCTTCCTATCACACACTCTCTCGGCCTTGTATCCATCGATTGGAGATAGTGCAGTCAATGAAGGAGGGAGGAAGAGGGGAGGGGAGGATAAGAGAGGAGAAGGAGAGGGATACGAGACAGACGAGATCTCTATCTAATATCATAATTACATCCTACATCACGAAAAAAATAGAATGCATAAATTCAACTGTTACAGCCGGAAAGTGATGAGCTCTCAAAATAAAAGTGTTGATCCCCATCCCTGATCAAGAAATAGAAAATGATGGAGATACGAAAAGTAGCCGTATGGTGGGCGGAAGAATTCTTTTTTCTTACGGAGACTGAATCACCCAAGATGTTGTTATGACTCAGTCATTATACAAGAGAGGAAAGGTTGATCAACGATTCAATGGAAACCTCATAGGAATAGAGGCATGGTAGATAGAAAAAGAATCATTCCTAATAGGTAGAAGGAGAGGGAGTTGGAAGGAAGATAGGTCTATCTAATGTCTCCAATCCCTCTCTCAACTCCTTCCTCTCTTCTTCCAGAACAGATGCCCCTCTCTGCCAATCTCTCCTCCTCTATCAAAAAGCGTCCGGAGGGGCGTCCCTTCTTTATCTCCTTTCCCCTTCAACACTTGCTACTCTGACTCAGTCCTATCATCTCTATCACTCTTCTCATACAACTGACGCACTGCAAATTTCATCAATGTGCAAAACGAGAGATTAACCAATACTTGTATTTCAATCAATGAATTTAGACAAAGGAAACCCAATCCCGTAATATGTCACAAATTAGCTTCTATCTAATAACAATGGGTGGGTAAAACATCTATTCACAACATACAATCACTTCTAAAACGAGATCAGTGTACACTAACTGTCATGTTGTTAAGGGTATATATCACTCATGCAGTAAGAAGGAGTATGGTATCTCTGGTTGCAGAAGCCGCTACGAATATGAATACGAGAGTTGCCGTGTCTGTCATGTAACTGCTCACTGCTTCGATCAAGAAACCTGAAATATCAATCACTCATAATCATCCAGATATATCTTATAGATGATGACTAACCCAAATTGACGACGACGTCCTCTGAGAATCCAGCCCACATGAGTCCATTCACGAGATATCCATGGTTGGGGTACGGAGACACTCACTGAAATAGGAAAATTATCGAAAGAGAACGGACCTTTGATTCGCGCACGCGCAGTTGGTGAATGGTGCAGTGAAAGAATTCAAGAAGGAAAAGATCTGGAAACTATGAAAAAAGACAAGAGACACAACAATTAAGACAAAAGAAAAAAAATGAATATTCAAAGGGTAAGAAAACTAGCAGAGCTAGTATAGAATATTGACATCGCCTGCACCATATCACCAGTAAGTAATTTCTATGATTTAGCCCTATGAAGAAAAAAATGAACATGAGACGGCATTCCCAATAATCTCAATGAAAAAACTAACCGCCTTTTTCTCGATGATTGAGTAGGATACGAAGAGAATTGACCAAGGAAGAAAGACAGAAGAGATCATGTCCATTGTAGAGAGAATGAAGAACATAAGAGCTGCAAAGTAAAATAATGAGATACCAAATATATGATATATCAGACATCGAGATATTGACTAGCTTTCAAGATGAAATATTGTTAAATCATATATATCCTCGCTATTTCATAAACCCAAAACTACGAGTAAGAAACGTTAGGAAAGGAAGAATACTTTATGGCATTTTTTCTACCATTTTGAAGAAGTGTATTTAAAAAAGAAGAATTAGAGGCAGATCCTAACCAACAAGAGAGACGACTTTGCATCGAGCAGTACGGACGTAAGTGAAGAGACGAGGAGGCTCGTACTTCACACCCATATCCACCAGAGAAGGAAACTAAATAGTTAAATTGTAAAAATTTTAATGATAATTGATCGTGTTTGATTACCTTGGGTACGTCATCAACTTCAAGAAGAGGAGCCTTCACTCTTCCATCTTCATTTCCAATCGGAGAAACGATAGTAGAGCTTCGGAAATCGCCACCGTCCATAGCAGGAGCCATACGCTTCTCGCCTAAATATATCAATTGTTTGAACCAAGGAACT
>LS485181.1:142421-175497 GCA_900490705.1 Pristionchus arcanus | reverse complement strand
AGAGAAAAAATTTTTATATGCAAAAATTGAAGATTCTTCAACTCTTAAATCGATGAAGACCTTTCCGGATTGGAATACTGGGATTCAGACCGTTTTATATGACGTTCCATAGAGCTGAGATCTGAGATCTAGACACTTCCTTATATTTCTCATTCCCTTACTTCAATTGATCTCTTTTCGCTCCTTCTTCATTCCTTTCAATGGTCTTCCGTCTTCTCTATTGGATTCCGTATCTCATTATTGCTCCCATCTCAATCAGTCTCTACATTCGTGTACTGTACATTATAAATCGAAATAAAAAGCTCAAAACATTAATCATTTTTCTTCCGATTATGCTTCTCGCAGGTTCATGTATCGATGAATCCTTCTGATTGTCAGTATTGAGGGAATATTCGATATCTCCAATCTCTTCCTCTTCTTCATTACAAATGTGATTACTGTCGATGTTATCTTTGGAGTTGATTTCGTTCTTTCACTCAATGGAATTCCTTCTGCAATCGCGTATTACTACAACTATTACTTCACATATGGGAAGGTTTGCAAGAGTGATTCTTCATCGATATAATACTCGTTTGATTGGGAATAAACACAATCTCTTCAGGTATACGGTATCGTCATGCTCTCTCTCAATCGATTTGCAGTTGTGTGCTTCCCTCATTCGAGAACAACAAAAGTAAGAAAAGTTCCTCATCTGAATGCATATTTCGATATATTGAGGAAATGGAAGATATCAATTCTGCATGTGATTGTTCCTCTATTACTCATTACACACATGTATCTATCTAGGTTGATGCTGTGAGTAGACATGGAATGGTATCCAATCTCTCAGGTTCTTCCAACCCCGAATGAGATATTACGAATTTCCTCCTGGTGAAATCAGCAAATGGAGAGATAATAGTGCTGTTACTGTGAGTCAATATTAGATAGATAGTAGAGAAAGATACAATGAAATTGAAGACGAATGCATTCCTAATTACTCTTATCCTATCCATTTCATCCATAATATCAGCTCTTTGTTACGTCTATGTTTTTATTCGAATTACTAAGAATGTCTCAACAGGGTAGATAAGTATCATCATCATCCCCTCTCCCTCTTCCTACTCGTTTCTTTTTTCTAGCAGTCGTTCTCTTCATTTTCGTCGTGATATTTCCCTTGTCATAGTCGGATTTACTCTCTTTCTAACTCTTCTTTTTTGCTGCATTCTTCTATCTATTCTGTTTTATTTTCTCACGATTGGTAGATGTAAATCACTGAATAAAATGGGCAGACTGATTGGTCTTCTCTTCTTCAGTTGAAGACAGCCGACTCCGTTTCATTTCTGTACACGTCCGTTGTTCTTTTTCTCTCAATTGTCAATCCATTGATTCTTCTTTTTACTAATCGATCCACGAGGAAAAGGTTTCTTCTTTTTTTTAACAATTGTTTAATTATTTTACATATTCTTTCAGAATTCTGAGCCGGAACGACATCGATTCCAGTTCCGTCAATATCGTTGCTACTAATGTGAAAGTATCTCAAAAGACCTCGGATAGATCTATTTCATCATCTCTTTCAAAATGTCAGTAGGCAGTTTCACTATAGTCGACATCATTACATCATCAAACTTGTTTTTGATCTTGAGTTCAAAATGTGTAATATGAGGACAGAATGAGTACATTCGAAAAGAATTTATTCACATGGGGAAAAGGTTCACGATAGAAAAGATCCCGTTGAGGAGAGATAGAATAAATGGAGTGAAAGAACGAATTTAGATACAAGACAATGAATAGAACAACAAGAGAGATAATGAAAGGTGAAGACTGAGAGTGGATGATAAGTTTGAGATAAGTGAAATGAATGGAGTGAATGAGTATGAGATTCAATAACTTGTCTTCTTATCTTCTCGATGTTTCCTTTCCTCTTCTTGACGACTTTTCCTTCTCTTTTGTGGTTCCGCATTCTTAATCCATTTGATTATCGCGTATTCTTTATCTCTCATTACCTTTCTCTCAATCATCTTCGGTGATTCGAACATGGCAGTCAATTTCTTCACTGGTAATTGTTTCTCTGCGTGCATTCCTTCAATGAGTTACTGAGTGAATGAGAAGAGAGAGAGACTAACCATCAACAGGATCCCAATGAAGACTCTCAACTGATCCATCTTCCTCTTCTTCATCATCCTGTAATCATCTCATTATCATTCCTTCTCCATAATAAGAGGGATTATTTGATGAGGAGCAGTTCCCAGTGTTAGAAAATGAAGAAAAGGTTGCCAATCTCACACGTTTGTTGTTATTGTGGTGAAGTGTTACGAAGGTGAAAGAAGCAGTGGGAATAAACTGAAAAATGGGAGAGAAGAAGGGGGAAATCCAACTGAAGAAGGTATGAAGAGGGAGTGAAGCTGTGAGTAGACATGGAATGGTATCCAATCTCTCAGGTTCTTCCAACCCCGAATGAGATATTACGAATTTCCTCCTGGTGAAATCAGCAAATGGAGAGATAATAGTGCTGTTACTGTGAGTCAATATTAGATAGATAGTAGAGAAAGATACAATGAAATTGAAGACGAATGCATTCCTAATTACTCTTATCCTATCCATTTCATCCATAATATCAGCTCTTTGTTACGTCTATGTTTTTATTCGAATTACTAAGAATGTCTCAACAGGGTAGATAAGTATCATCATCATCCCCTCTCCCTCTTCCTACTCGTTTCTTTTTTCTAGCAGTCGTTCTCTTCATTTTCGTCGTGATATTTCCCTTGTCATAGTCGGATTTACTCTCTTTCTAACTCTTCTTTTTTGCTGCATTCTTCTATCTATTCTGTTTTATTTTCTCACGATTGGTAGATGTAAATCACTGAATAAAATGGGCAGACTGATTGGTCTTCTCTTCTTCAGTTGAAGACAGCCGACTCCGTTTCATTTCTGTACACGTCCGTTGTTCTTTTTCTCTCAATTGTCAATCCATTGATTCTTCTTTTTACTAATCGATCCACGAGGAAAAGGTTTCTTCTTTTTTTTAACAATTGTTTAATTATTTTACATATTCTTTCAGAATTCTGAGCCGGAACGACATCGATTCCAGTTCCGTCAATATCGTTGCTACTAATGTGAAAGTATCTCAAAAGACCTCGGATAGATCTATTTCATCATCTCTTTCAAAATGTCAGTAGGCAGTTTCACTATAGTCGACATCATTACATCATCAAACTTGTTTTTGATCTTGAGTTCAAAATGTGTAATATGAGGACAGAATGAGTACATTCGAAAAGAATTTATTCACATGGGGAAAAGGTTCACGATAGAAAAGATCCCGTTGAGGAGAGATAGAATAAATGGAGTGAAAGAACGAATTTAGATACAAGACAATGAATAGAACAACAAGAGAGATAATGAAAGGTGAAGACTGAGAGTGGATGATAAGTTTGAGATAAGTGAAATGAATGGAGTGAATGAGTATGAGATTCAATAACTTGTCTTCTTATCTTCTCGATGTTTCCTTTCCTCTTCTTGACGACTTTTCCTTCTCTTTTGTGGTTCCGCATTCTTAATCCATTTGATTATCGCGTATTCTTTATCTCTCATTACCTTTCTCTCAATCATCTTCGGTGATTCGAACATGGCAGTCAATTTCTTCACTGGTAATTGTTTCTCTGCGTGCATTCCTTCAATGAGTTACTGAGTGAATGAGAAGAGAGAGAGACTAACCATCAACAGGATCCCAATGAAGACTCTCAACTGATCCATCTTCCTCTTCTTCATCATCCTGTAATCATCTCATTATCATTCCTTCTCCATAATAAGAGGGATTATTTGATGAGGAGCAGTTCCCAGTGTTAGAAAATGAAGAAAAGGTTGCCAATCTCACACGTTTGTTGTTATTGTGGTGAAGTGTTACGAAGGTGAAAGAAGCAGTGGGAATAAACTGAAAAATGGGAGAGAAGAAGGGGGAAATCCAACTGAAGAAGGTATGAAGAGGGAGTGAAGAGGGGTGAAGATCCATCTCAACCTACTACATTATCTTCTTCTTTAATTTCTTCATTCATCTCATCGATTATTCCATCATCTGATCCAGTCTTCCCCTTTCTTCTCTCTCCTTCTTCTCCCATTCCATATCCTTCATATCCCTCTTCTCCTTCTCCTTCTCCATCTTCTTCTTCTTCATCCTGAATCTGTCGACTAAATATCGACTTCATCACACATTATTCTCATTCATTATCAAGTACATCATAATCACTATCAATATTCTACTCGATTTCACTCCGAACTTCCATACAAAAGTAAAAAAAAGAAAGAAAGACAAATAAAATGTTCTATCCATTCGAAGTTACTGTCACAACATGCACCCTTCCCTTCCCCTCCTTTCCCCTCCGTTTCCCGTTCAATATCCTTCTTCTAATGAACCTTATTGAGTAAATCTCCAGCAGAATTTCTTCTCTTCATATCTTGTTTCCTTGCGAAAGCCTTCTTCAATCTTCTCTTAGCAGACGCCATTTTAGACGGAGATTTACGCTCTTCGTCGTACTTCAAATGTATTTTCATTAAAGTCAATTGAATCGCGATGAGTAGAAGAAAGGGAATAATATGTATATGTAGCTGACCCCAAGATCCTCAGATTGAACAGACATCTCAATAACAACAGTGTTCATAGTCTGCAATCGAATATTCTTCGTCTCCACTGGTTCCATTTCAGTCTCGGCATCCAATTGTTCCACCAGATACGATTGGACCTGCAATGGATCATCTCTCGAGGAGGAGTCAGGGGGGGGGGAGGGGGCGGTCGACCTCTTCATCTGCAGTCTGCACTTCATCCGTCTGTTGTTGATGCTCCTGCAATTGAGAAGTCAATCACTCTCAATAGGTAGGGACAGAATGGACTAATCGTGCATAAGCGAAAGTAACTCTAGAGTGTTCTACATACACTACTGGTCACAGAGATCGTTCCCATTGCAGCATCGATGGTCGTAATCCTCTCCGTTTGGAATCCATTCTCTTCGTGAATAACGAATTCCGTCTGAGTATCTCTCTCTTCATGCTGAAAGAAAGAAGAAGCAATCACTACTCTATACTAATCACTGCGATGGAACACAGAGAAGAAAGAGGGAACTTCTATGGGACATCGTGCTAATCATTCCGATCAGACTCTCATCTCTACCTCAGCCAATCTCTCTTCAGTCTGCACTGCACTCTCTTCAATTTCCTTCTCAAGAGTCTGCTCCGATTGTTCCATTCTGAGAGAGATTATTCAATATTCAATTCGATTCCATTAACATACGTGAGTGTTGTCTCAGTCTGAGTGGCTGAATTATGAGTGATAATCTGTGGAAGAGAAATGGCGAGAGCTGCTTCTTCCTCCTGCAATTACTCTTTACTCCTTCTATCTCTCTCGCCAATCCCTCACTTTCAATTGTTGTTTCATAAGCATTCTCTCCAATTCGATGGGAATGGGAGGAGGACCATCCTCAGTGAATTTATCCTCCTCAAGACAGAGATTAGACAGGAAAGAAAAAGAAGAGTGATAAAGACACTCGAGATTATCTATTCCAAATATTTCTGCTATTGCAAATTCTAATCAAGATCTTCAAGCAATTGCGAGTAAGTGATTTGTAAGTTGTACAAATCTATAATTTAGAATCTATCTAAAAAAAGGCACACATAAATGATCGCATCGCGAACCTCTTCCTGAAAATAGTTTTGAATTGTATGGTTTCGTTTAAATTACACAAATTTTTAGAAGGAAAAATTAATGAAACCTTTATGTTGAGAATCTTTGGCAATCCTGTCTTCTCATCGAGATCAGTGAGAATAGGAGGAATGTCCAATCCGGCCTGAATCAGATGCACCCTTTCATCTTCTTTGATCTTTGATCTTTCTCATTCCACTCACCTGCTTCGCTTCATGCTCAACTTTCTCCATTGCGTATCGCTTTTTCTCCTTACTGTAATCAATCGATAATCAGTCCCTATCTAATAAGGTAATTCTAACCTGAGAAGAGGCATGAGGAATTTAGCAGCTCTATTACTTCCCCACATCCTCATCATTCCAACTGAAGCTCCAGTTGCATCGCCACCTTAATTATTCATTAAAAAGATACCATCGATCATTTCTTCACCTTGAGCTAGATTCTCCTGATATTCTCTCAATAATTTCATGATGAGATTGACATAGAGATCTTCGATTGCCTTTAATCATTCAAATCAAAATAAAATCAAAGGAATAATAAATAACCTGTTGAACCACTGAGATTGACATGGAGACAAGAGAGAGACCGATTATTACGAAGATGAAACAGAGAACCATCAGACTGAAAAAAAGATCAAAGATCAATTTTAGCCAAGCTGATTTCCAGCATAAATTCTCGAGATATCTCACTCTTTTCTCGCAACAGAAACATCTCCGAGACCGATAGTTGATAAACTGGAAAGAACCATCGTCATTTCCTATCGTAAGATGTAAATCTCATCTCATCATACAATAGCGATATCTGACCTGATAAACATGAAATAGCAACTCTCTCCATAACTCCAATCCTCCCAAATTCCGAATAGAGCAGCACACAGGAATATCCATCCAATCTGAGAGAGAAGAGAGATAACCATCATCAATTCCAATTTATAGTCTCGTACCGTGATGGAAAGGGCAGTAATAACTCCCATTCTAGGAGCCTTTCCCTCTTCTAATTCTTCCACGGAGGGAAGAGATCCTGTAAAACGAAAGGATGATTTCATGTTTCTCCAGTGATGTTCAACCTAATTCTGATTTGGCGGAGTCCACGTCCATCGGTGCTTCGACGTCTTGCATCTGATGAAATATCAATGACTTTCACAATTCACATCCAATAAAGACTAATCCAATTCTCTGGATAAAATCTGTCAATTTTCTCTTTCAACAACAACAGTTATTCTGTATCGAATGGAACAGAAAAAGATTGGAATTCCCATTCATCACCAAGCTGCTATCTAGAAACCCTCTCTCTCTCTCTTTTCTTTCCCTTCTATTACGTAAGAGAGAAGACTGAAAAGGGAATAAGAGGAAGACTAACAGCCATTTCATCTTCCTTCACTTCTTTGTTGAGACATCGAAAGAATCTCTTGAGAAGGGCAATTGATCCGAGTAGATTTGTTAGTCCTTTCACGATCGAATTGATGTGAGCGTATAGGAATTTACCTGCAAGCGACATAGCTCATTCATTGTAAAGATATCATTTAAATCTCTCGTATTCCTTCCAAACTCGATTGTACCTGCCAACTACCGAGATAGTCAATCCTTCTCTGGTGTCCGCCCACAAGTTGGAATCAAGTACTTCCCACAAGTTGCCTCCAAGCTTGATGGCAACTTGTGGGAAGTACTTGATTCCAACTTGTGGGATCTTTGAGCGGGGGAGCGGGTTACGGTAGTTTTTATTTCGGTATCATCGTGTTGTGTCATGTTCATTACTACAACTGCTTGTACGGCGCATTTGCTTTATTTATTATTTAAGTCAATCAAAACGTGATTTGCAAGAAAAGAGTATTATAGTCATTACAAAAACGACTAAATGTCAAAGACAATTTCGATGAAACATTAAAATTCCTAGTCTTCGTAAGAAGTGTCATTCTTGAATAAATTAGATAGTCATTAGTCGTCGAGGGCAACCGATTCTGAATAGAACATCGAGAATTGCATGAATTATATGCGTGAAGACTCACCGGATAATGTAATTCTTCTTCGGATTTGAAAGAATTATAAAAATTAATAGAAACGTCCAATATTTGGAATACATTCTCTTTCTTCCCTGCAATCTCGTTCAAACTGATAAACGCTCACCTTTGATAGCATTATAGGAACTCCAATCAATATAATTTATGAGAAATTGACGCAGAATATAATACACTCCGTAAAGTAAAACAGAAATTCAATCGATGAAAACATGTCCAAACTTGAAAATGTTGTTGTGCGCAAAGTGCGCTTGAGGGGTCTGTCTTTTAATTCTAGTACAGTCAAAGTTTCGGGTATGTAAACAGGCTCCCGGTGCTTGATTCCAACTTGTGGGAATGGGGCAGGGGTACTGTACTTGATTCCAACTTGGAATCTCATTTCTACTTGATTCCAACTTGTGGGCGGACACCAGAGTTACCAGCTATTCAAACAATACGTTTACTAGTTCCCAGTTGCATTTTAAACTTTATGTAATCTTTTCGCGCCTAACCTCTAAATGGGACAGCAATAAATCACTGTTCCTTCAAATGATGCACTTTCTATCTCACGCATCTATAATCTCAGACACTTGTCTCTTACATGCAGATAGACATGGTTCCTATCCATCTCCTTAGATGACAAGATCTCATCCCCCCTTGTAAGTGTGATCAATTATGATTGAGAAGCGATCCCTTTGATGCTGTCAATCTCTCTTCACTACTGATCGAGATGGACAACTCATTGTTTACACCCTCATGTCTCTCTTTCCACTCTCTCTCTCTCATTTCATGCCTTCTCTCCTCTTCCTTTCCCTACTCACGTTGAAGTTCCCTTACGGCTTCCTCTCTTATTCCTTCTCTCTCTCTCATTCTCTTCTCTCTCACTCAACACGTGATCAGTCTATTTGCACCCAATATTGTTAGTAGATTGGAAGAGGGAGAGGAGATAAGATGATCAATTCGTGCACGATAGTTCCTCCTCTCCCTCTCCGTCCCCTCTCATCCTGCAACGAACACTCTATATGCAGCGATCATATTTCACTAGGAACAACGTATCTAGTACATGGATTTTGAGGAAAGAACAATAAATATGATAGGGGCTAGATAATGTTGATTGAGATTTTGAAAATTATTCATTATTGCGGGATTTTTTTTATACATTTTTATAAATTTAAAAAAATTAACTCCAACTGAAGAAAATTTTAAAAAAAAGAAAGTTAAATTATTAAGTTGCTCAATATCCTTTGCTCCAACACTAAATGTTTTCCTACTGTAACTTACTTCGTATCGAATTTTTTTCGCGAATACATTAGATCACGTGATCGGCTTTTCTCCTCATTTGCATAAACGTATGGCCCATATTTGTTTACTTTCCTTACTCACAACGTTGAAACTTCCCTTTTCGTCAAATTATCTGCGCGACATCCTGATAAATGTCCGCTTTCCTTCCTTTCTCTATATCCTCTCACATTTCGTAACTCGCTGCTCTTACTCTATCCTCTCTCTCTTCTGATTCACCCGCGTTCTATCGCGTTTCTTCCTGTTTAAAGGTCGTTTCGTATGAGTTTATCTTTTTTCAGAAAGTGCCCTCTTTCTCTCCATGTCTAAAAAGCGTGCCACAGGAGGAACCAATGATGTTCCTGGATCTATTTGTAGAGGTAATCCGCGAAGGTAAGATCGAGTGATTCCATTTGAGTTAATTATATTTGCTACAATTGCAGACCTTCTGCAGCAATGAATTGTGCAATAGATGCGCAACCATTGGGTAGAACATTCTCGAAAGTAACGAAGCAAAAGTACGTCGCATCTCGTGTTCGTCACTCTGATTCTCTCGATTCAATCTCTGATGAGGAAAGCAATCGTGAAAAGAGTATTATTCGATCCCACGTCAGACCAAGTATATTATTTGATCTATTTAATTATAATGCTGTACTAGGAATACAATTATTAACGTTATTACAGACAAAAATGTCGATGCGTATGCCGAAATTCGAGCTCCCCGAATTCCAAAGGCGCCTCATGATCCATCTAAACCTGCTATAATGAAGCATCGCGACCTTCCCTCCGTTCCTGTATTGGTATGAAAAGAATACCTATTATTCATGTTGAAATTTATCGATATCAGACGCATAGAGACCAAAATTGGATATCTATTGCTGATATTAAGATGCCCATAAGTATACGAAAATAGTTATTGCTTAAACAAGACGCTTAAACATCAGTTCGTTTCAGAATCATATCAAGGGTGGATCTCTGTCTCGATCTTTCTCCACTGATTCGAGTGCCTTTTCTTCCTCGGACGAGTATGTTCCACTCAACAAGGTATTCCATTGAGAATCTTCCTATTACACGTCAGCTTTCGTATTTTCTCCTATTGACAGAGAGAGAAGAGTAGAGAAAGAGAGAAAGGTCCAATGAATGGAAGTAGTCTGAGTTTTTTTCTCACAACAAACTTGGGTACGATATTCCATAGGGAATCTAGTAAAAAAGGAAAATGGATATTATCAAATACAGCAAACATAATCTTTTCATTGACTTGAAATGGAAATATAATATCCTCGTTTAGATTCCTCGTGTTTCGATCAAATCAGAGATGAAAGAAGAACCAGTAAGTAGATCAGTGAAGAATGAGGAGATTGCGAAAACATCCGTGAGTTCATAAGAACTTCATATAGTGATTTATTAATTTTTTAAGATGCCTCGCTTTACCACTTCGGTGCAACAAATGAAGAAGGAAATGGTAATTGAGATGAAAAAGGAAATGGAAGTGGAAATGCCGGTATGTATACCGATTTTTTCCAATAGCATATATTAAAAGCCTCGTACTTGATCATGAGTAATTAGTTTAATTATGCATGAAATATATTTTCAGAAGCCTCAAATTGCTTCAATCGTTCCTAAGAAGGAAATTAAACAAGATATGAATGATATTAGTGAGAGAGAATTTAATAGTGAAAATGAAGAGGAAGAAGATGATGAAATGGAAGAATCGACTCACGTTAGTTCAACTCTCCCATATTTTCTTTTATACATAGAAGTTTCACGTAATATACCCTACTCACATGCACGCACTTTTTTAGATTTTAGTCTTGCTATAAGGAGGATTTTGTTGTAAAATAACAAAAAAAAATGGATTTCTAAGTTTACCCCATTATTTTACGAATCAGGTGGGTTGAACTCTTCACAATGGGGATTCTACTAACCATGATCATTGTAAATCAAAATTCAAAGCGATAAATGGAGTCTTTTTTCATTGCAGACGCGGCTAAAGACGAAAAAGTCTCGTCCAGCTGAAGAATTGGCTATGCAACGAAAGATGAAGAAATGGACTAAGGTTAAAGTTGAGGAAGAATATGAAATCATTACTATTGATTAGGTGGTACATTACTCGATTAGATATACCACTTACTACGTATTTTGACAACGATAGAACCATATTCGTTTATCCATTTTGACTCTACTAAAACTTACTAAAAACACTTGAAACATGACTGATCGTAATTACTCAGAATACCCAAGACTGGTACAAATAACCTCAAACCAATATTAAAACGTATTTTCTTAATACAAACGCATCTCATAGACACTTTGCCAATCTTGGATACTTCCCGAAAATCTCATTCGTTGTTGACTATCGATTTCACTAATTACAATGATTACATTCTTTCTTTTATTGTTTTTTTGCTCGTCATGTTAGAAGTCTACCGTTTTTCTTAACAAATAAATGTGAAGTTTCATAAACTTTGGGCATTGGACAGGGAGAATGAATTGTTTATTAATTAGTAGATGGAAAGAAGAGACTTACCGAGATCATTGAGAGTTATGAGCATAATGGGGATTCCAATACACGAATAGATGACAGTGAAGATCCTTCCAGCTGTTGTCTCACACGCCATATCACCATACCCTGAGAGATACAAGATACATCTTCTACAAAACAGAATCCATTTCATTGTTGTTTCAGTTACCCAATTTTCAGAAATGACCTCTGACTGCTACGATTAAAAAAATGTTTTGGTTATTACCGATGGTAGTGAAGAGAGTACCAGCAAAATACATTGAAGAGGGAAGAGTCCATTTCTGATCTGACTAGAATGATTTTATTGTGACAATAACGGTGTCATAGTCATAATCATACATTAAGAGGAAGTAATCCAGTTTCTTTCTCATAATGATCGAGGGCATCACTCAAATATTTCCTTCTTGCTGATCTTCTTCGAGCTGATCGATCTTCCACTATCTCTTCTAATCTTAACAATATTTATCAATTTTGACCAAGGATGTTATGAATAGAATTGATCCCAATGTCCTCTCCTCATCAATTTATTGTTGTGATAACTCCCACGCTCTCTCATCTTCTTGCCCTCTCTATTCCCTCTTTCCTCTCTCTGAACTCAATCGACTTGGGTAGAAAACACGTGTTGAAATGGTGGGATAGAATCGGCACTGAGGGGGTCTCTTTCCCTTCTCTCAATGATCTCTCCCTTCTCAATGACTGAGTGAGTGACTCCCTCCCTCTCTTTCTCCACTCATTTCCACGATGAAAGACATCGATTGAGTAGGAGAACGAAGGGAACGAACGGTGATCGAGGGAAGAATAAATATACCTCTTTAGCAAGATTTTCCTCTCATCGGCATGAGGATGATGCCCTCCGATTACGTCTGCATCTGAAGAGAATCACATACAGATATTTTCTGTATCCAAGATACTGTGAATGAGCACAAGTAAAATTTTCACGTAATTTATCCTATTAAATTAATCACTTTTAATTGTTATTATTTTAAAGTTAGATATTAAAATAAAGATCAATTGAAATTGGACATACCATCTCCTCCTTCCAACCATAGGAATAATACAGCGCCAATAAACATGTAGATTAGAATGACCAGAAGAGGAATGAGATGATTCAGTTGTAATCGCTTGTAGTACGATCCTATTTTTTCGCTGAAATATAGATTATTCAATCAAAATCGAAAAAAAAATGATGAATATATCATACATCCCAGAAATGCATATTCGATATAGATAATTAAAGTTGCATTCATCTGTCGTTCTATCTAATATTTCCTCCATCGGCTACTAACCTCCAAGTTAATTCAGGTTGCTGCAATGGTTGAACTATTCCATTTCCATTTCCTAGATCTTCTGGACTCAATGCATCATCTTGAGATCCGCGAGAGGGAAGAGTCAACTGGAATACACGATCCTTTGATATCATGATATGAGTAAATTGATCAGAGAAAATTGTATGGAGATGGTATGATTGATAAGTATGTAATATACTTGTGATTGTCTTCTTGATTGTAATGCACTTGCAGCTCCGGTATGAGTGGAGGGACGAAGATGCTCTGCTCCTTGTCTTCTATAATACAACCCCTTTCTACACATTTCAGGACGAAAGAATGACATCAGAATAACAGTAGGCACTATTCAATAAATTGCTCGCAAATTATCCATTTTTATTAGATGGATCAATGCCATTTTTTCAGCATGAAGATTACATCGCTTTTTTTCCCGGATATTTATCATTTCTCGTATATTGGCAGACCTTGAGGGAGAAGAAGTTCCTCCAAGATTGTGAGATGATCTCAAGAGGATTGGCATCGAAGATCAAAGATCAGAATGGAAGATTCTATCGGATTGACAATCGGATTGACTGGAAGAAGCGTGTATTCACGAGACAAGGGAATGAACTTCTGACATGAACTTTAACTGATAAACAATCTATTCAATCATGATCAATTTGAGAACTTCAGAGGAGAACGAAGATATTCTTACACGATTTATTGAATTCGAGGAAATAAACCGGTTAATCAATATTCAACAAATAACACGAAATTCAACTATCAATAATATGCAAATGAATAAAGGATAATCAACGAGAAAGTGCAGTCTCGATTTCTTGATTGGAGGGAATATCTTTGAGAGGAGGACCTGAGAAAGAGACTCGGGTTAGAGATACAAAGTGATCATCAGTCCTCCCCTTTTCCTTCTTTCTCTATCTCTCTCACTTTCCATCATCTCTCTCTTACACTTGACTCATCTACCTCTACTCAATTTTCACTCCATGACAAAAGTGAAGGAGAATCAGTTGAGTATTCTTGTCTGTTTACTAGTCTCCACAATCAAAATTCCCTTCCATCCATCACTTTTGCAATCACTTGCCCTCTCTCTCAATTAATAGTCTCATTCTCCATCTCACTCACCGACAATCATCGTCGCAAGTTTGCAGTTCAGTAGTCTCTTATGACACACTTCTCGTAGCGAATCTACAGTAATCGCCTGCAATCAATCCATTCATTTTCGTCTCGGGACAAAAATATCTTTCGAATGTCTCAGATCAAATTGACATCCTGATTACTCTCACTGTCAGAGTAATGGACACAACGTGATCGGATCGTTCACTTGGAAAATTGAGAGGTAGGAGAGAAGGGAGGGGAAGGGAAGGAGAAGGGAGGAAAGAGAGGGAGAGGCATTTGAGAGGCTCGTAAATCTACGCCACTAGAAAACTCGACAACAGGCTGGATCACGCAAAAACTGATCCGAAAGACAAATGATCGATCATAATGGCCTTCTTCCTACCGTAACCATTTCTACAGTACCCTCACTCACTTCAACTCTGGCCTTCAATTCTTCCATTGGTATTCTTCTTCCGTAGAATATAAGTTGTCTTCCGATATCCTCAGTAACGGGAGTCGATCCATCGAGCATCAACATCAAATTGGTCAGAAGTGATCGTTTTCCCTTTTCAACTGTCTCTGCATCCACTCCTCAACACAAAGACCATTTAAATGTTTTTCAGTTTCACTCCAAGATTAATCAACCGTATCCCTTACCGTATGCCATCCATCTCCATCCTTCAATAACTGCATTGAAGAGTGGTCGAATGGCTTTCTCTTCAGCTTGATAATAGATTCCCATTAGACCAGTATCCTAAAATCATTAACGTTGGTCAATGTTTCAGCCTTTCAAACATCTTTCCATCCTTCGATTTTCGATAGAAAGTGGATCACGAGGAGATAAAACAATTGTTTCCTTCCGTTATCTCAACGACGACACTTCGATTCGTCTCTTTTCTCACTTCATCTCTCAATTGCCCCTTCCCTCTCTTGATACTCCTCTCATTCTATATAATTAGACTGAAGAAAGAGTATTTCAATTGAAGAGAGTAACGAGACAACTGTGAAGAGAGAGTGCAGTTGTTCTTCCCTTCTCACCACTCTCTTCAATCTACACACTCTCTCGTCTCTCTCTCTCTCTTCACTCTTCATGCTACATTCAGCTATTATCTACACGATCATCTCACGTTACGAGGGATCGAAGAGAGGTGAAGAGGAGGGGACAAGAGGATCAAGAGAAGAAAGAACAGTTGTCATTCGCTTAATCTTAGTCGTCGATTTGTGGAATGGAACAGAGTAGAAGCATCAACTGATCCAGATGGTGACAACAGATGAAGAGAATGAGAATGAAGAGAGGAGAAAATGAGAATGATCAAGTGGCAAAATGATGAAGAGGATAAAGAAGACAGATTACATCCAGCGGGTAATTTACTACTGCATTCCATGGCGGAACTCAAAACTTGCAGTTCAGATCTTTCTTTCAAGATCATGTAAAACATTGACAAAATCGAACTTGCCTTGTAGCAAGTGTTGAATGCTTGGAAGGAGAGAACTCCTTCGATCTCAGATACATTCAATTGCATTTGAGAAGGAGAATTGAGTCCCAGACCACGAGAACGATCGAATTCACCCAGAATCTGAAGTAGTCAATTGGCAACACACCGTCTGACACTTGTGCGTATTGTCTTTATTAAATTAATGGTATTTCAAATGAACGTACAGTATTGGCGACCATCATTGCAAGATTATCTTCATGAGTCCAACTGACTCCTTCCACACAAATTGCACCCGATACTCGTTCCATCTCCTCCTTTACCATTACTTTCTGAAATTACTTAATAGAACAAAGAACATTAGAATTACAATATCAAATTTTCCTCATCCTATTCACTCCTTTTTCATCTTCTAACCTGACAGGGTACATATTGTCCCTTGATAACATATTCCTCTCCACTGCTCGATGGAAGTTGTCCGAAGTATTTGGAAGCCAATTCGACCACTTGAGAATGATCAACTCCTCCCGATGCAGCAATTACCATTCGATTTGACTTAAGTTTATTATATTACACTACGGTAGAAATACCAAGGAATCAATAAATGAAATGATAAACCAAGATAGAAAAAGAACAAAACAAACGGACTTTGTAGTGAGTTTTGATGTAATCAGCGAGATCATTTCGAGTGATGGACCTTGAAATAGATAAACATTGATCAATTGAGAGCAATACTGAAGAGTTAATGGTGAACGAATTGGTGATAATCTAAGTAACTCACTTAATATTCTTGTCTGGTCCGAGTATTGTGTATGAAAGGGGAGTACCATCGAATGCAGCTAGGTGCAACTCATCGAATACCACTTCCTGTTCGTACAATCTTTCTCAAATTATAAAAGAATTGCTCACTTGTAGATTCTGTGCAACTTCTTCGGCTTCTCTCAAGATAACAGATCGTTCTGCCTCTACATCAGTCTTGTGAAGGCGAGAATGAATCAGAATATCAGAAAGAATGTCCGTTGCTAAACAAACACATTTCATCCGCCCACATTTTAGTGCCACGAAGATAATAAACTCTCACATCTCTCAATATCACTGGCGAAGCATTTTGCGTAATAGACCGTTTGTTCTCGTGATGTGTATGCATTAAGATGGGCGCCCATATTCTCAACTTCCAATTCGAGATCGTATCGACTACGACGGGATGTTCCCTATAATTACTACTGTTACAACAATGTTTACGATGTTTCAGATAAGTAACAAATCTACTGTTGTCCCACTGGATGAAAAAAATAACCATTTAGTAGCAATTTTTTAGAACATCTTTTAGTGGAAAATAAACCATTCTTCAAGATCAGCGAATACTTCGTAGGATTTACCTTGAATGCCATATGCTCTAAGAAGTGAGCAGTTCCGTTGTTCTTTTCATTTTCGTATCGACTTCCTGCATCAATGAACACGCCGATCTGCGGAAAAGTACTGTATTGAATTTTCCAATGAATCAATATTTACCGTAGCCGTGGGCATATTCGTGTTCTCGGTGGCAACTCTCATCCCACCAGGAAGAGTCGTTACAGTAGTCTTCGGAGATGAGAGGGAAGGAGCTGCAGATGCAGAGAGAAGACGAGAACTACGGAGAACTTCCTGATATTAATCATTTTTGTATTAATCAGTGATCCCCAGCATTATACACTCCCCGAGCAACGACCAACATACTGATTGTGAGGCTCAAAACAAGTGGTGCATAAAATGACTCACTCTTCCGACATTTGTGATTATCTTCTTCCCATACCATCGTGAAGACATCCTTCAATTTAACTGATTCAATATCGTCACAACAATTTCAAGAGGTTGCGAAACGAATGATGACGCATACGTAGCAAACATAAGGAGAATGGGCGAAACAGATGCTAGAGTGGGCATTCTTAAAGTGTCTAAGACGGCCTTGCATTTGCAATCGCGGTTTGCTATACAAAGCAGTACAAAACGACTGAGAGAGCGGGAGAGAGCACGTAAGAAAAGAGAGCGGGAAATATAAGAAAATGATGCGCACTCCCTCGTCTTCTACACAACCGCGTGCACTACGAGTTACTCGCGACGGGATGTCTCTCTTTGGAGTCGAACTCAGTTTATCATTCAGGTATTTTATTTGTATATTTTGTATACTGCTCAAATAATAAACAAAATTTGAGCAACTTCCGGCCGCTTCCCGACTCTCACGGCATTCGGATAAGCGTTCACTTGAAAGACAATGCATCAGGAGGATTTCTCGAGGTAAGCAGCTATTGCACAATATAAAACAACCGCTGATAAATCGATATAATAGCGATAATAAATTAAAATTAAAATCTCCGGTCTTGTAGAGCCAGGTAATAGGAGTAAACTATAAAATGTTCATTTCGCAATTCTTTGGCGATTACAGTAATAGGATTACTGTATTCAAATTTTATCGACTATTTATTTAAAAAGTGGATGATATCATCGATGATTGCTGTTCTGATCACTTGTTGCTCTCATGAACGATATTATATGTTTTTTCAGCTCTCTCAAACTGATACTATCTTCGATCTACCCTCTTCCTCATTCTCTCAGAAGACTACAGTACCCTACAGATTCGATCATCCTCAAATTCTACAGTTCAGAGCGTTAGTGATCTGGGAAATTTTTTTGGAGGAATCTTTTTTCAGAGAACGTATAAAGGATGAGAGTTTACTGGTGTGTGGATCTGAAGGTATCATTGAGGAACCACTAGCGACTCTCGTATGCTCTCCCGTACCGGTATGACGAGTATATATCTCATATATGATAATCATTACTTCCAATATAAGCATCATCTTCAATTCCCTACGGGTCTTTTGATCAGTGTGCAGATTCGAATTCCTCCTTCGAATAATGATTACCTCAGGTGATATTTGAAACTATTTATTCTCTTCAAAACAATTTTTGAGGTTGCGATTCGTCGGAGAACATATCAAATCGTACAATAACTTTGCACTTGGAGCATACTTTCTCGTCGTTATCGTATCGGAGCAACGAACGTATCTCCTCTATAAAAGCGAGGTTTCTTATCTACCGTATCTCTCCTCTCACACACTTCCATTCAGGTGATTCGAACGAAGGAAGCCAAATGGGCATCGTTCCGCATTCCAATTCAACCTCTCGAGAGCAGTGGAAGTCTTCAGGTATGAACAGTTAATTATTCATAAAGAATCGCAAATTCGATTTTATTCTAGGTTCATGTGATGAATGACAATACGAATAATCGTGATTCGCTCATTGGATATTTCGTAACTTCTATCACTCAATTAATGAAGGGAGCAGGATCACACAACACTTACATGGTACGAACCATTCCTGTAATTTTATTACTAATCGATATTTACTAGAAAAAATTCATATGTGATATATTTTCAGTTGATGGATGCTTCTGGTGCTCGTCGATCAGATAAACTTCTTCTTGAATTGAAGTCTGTCGAAAGAGATTCTGGCCCATCCTTCTTCGATGTTATGAGATCGGGGTACGGTATAGTTGAAGAATATCGCTTTCAATTACAATTTAGATGTGATCTTCGTCCATCGATCGGAATTGATTTCACGGCTTCAAATGGAAGTCCACTCGATCCAAAGGCACTCCACTTTATTCATCCACATGCTGGTTATTGGTTGAGAAGTAATTATTGAGATCGATCTATCGTTCAGGAAACCCTTATCAAGATTCAATCATTGCTAATTTCTCTCCTATTCATCTCCACATGAGAGATCAGGTACATTTGCAATATTCTATCGAATATTTGTTCCTACTCACCCGTTTCAGAGAGTTTCACTTCTTGGATTTGGTGCTAAAGTTGGTCCGAAAATGGAGCTGAACAACTGCTTCCAATTGGTACACTTTTTGTCTTTATTTGCACATTATTTTGTATTAATGAAATATATCAGTTACTTTTAAGGATCCTTCATCAGAGCATGTACTGGGATTGAGAGGAGTCATCGAGACATACAGGTAGATTATAATGGGAAGTTTATAGTAATGGTATATTCAGACGTGCTTCTCTCTCTCTTCAACCATTCGGACCCACTCAATATGCTGATGTGATCTATCACACTTCCCAGTAAATTATCCATTATTACAATTCCATGGCCTAGCAGTGATCTCCCGCAGGACGCGAGTGTCTTGATTAACGGGATGACCTTTACCTTTTACCTTTACAATTCCATTCCATATTTATTTTGAGATTTGCGAAAGCGAGTGTTCGATTGAATATGAATGCATTCTACTTACAAGTTATCTTCACTGATGGATGTTCCATTCTTTCTCCAAGGTATCTAGTTTCGTCTCGTATCATCCCAATTCAATCTCTCAAAAACTCAGAGTGGTCGATGCTCTAGTCGATGCATCTTTTGTCCCAATGGCCGTCATATTCGTACTTGTCGGATCGAGAGTCGGAAGAGAGAAAGGTACGGTATAATATTGATTCGTTGATTGATATCTCAATTCAGAAGCTGATAACACGAGAGTACTACAGAATCATCCATTGAAACACTCAGATGGAAGAGTTGCCCCTAGACAGGTATACATTATTTTGTCTTTTCACTCTTTTTATTCTTCATTTTCAGGTTGCTCTCGTTCTCTCTGAATCAGCAGGAGAAGATGGATTAGCACTTATTCCACTTATGATCTCTCAATGGAAGAATTTGAGTGAAGCTGTTGCCTGATCTTTGATCTTTATTACCATACCCCACATATCCCCTTGCTAGAATACCTCTAATCGCTAGATATACCTGTGATAATTCAATCCAAAATAGTCGACTGCATTTCTTTGTGTATTTGATCTGTATTTGATCTGTATTTAATCCCTGCCCTCTTTTGGTTGCTTCATTCCCTACTTCACTTTTCCCACTATCAAATTGTTTTCATCAGCTCAGTATTTGACCTATTCAATTGTACTTTTCGTATATTGGATGAAAACAGTTGAACAGCACGATTTGACCTTGGTTCTTATTCATCATCTGAGTCTCGCTCTTTCCTACTTGAAAACATCCACTTTCTGTCTGTCTCCGTGTATCTTTCCTCCTCCAATCTCTCCTTCCATCCAAAACAGTCTCCTCATTCTCCCTCTTCCCTCCTTCTTCCTTCCATCCATCAACAAGGGTGCCATCGTCTCTTCTCCATGTCGAAGTGGGCGTGGCTTCTCTCAGACTCCGCCCCTTTCTTCAACCCTCCCTTATCTACTTACACCCGTTCCTTCTCCAGTCTCTCCATTCTTCCAAAATGAAAGTCGCTCTCTGTCTACTTCTCGTTCCCGCTCTTGCATCAGCAGGTCAGTAGTGTCGATTATGGTGCAACTAGTGCGATCCAGTTAGACGACATATCTTGATCGTCGTTATGTAGGATTCTTCGATGATGTATCTGGATTGGCTGATGGAGTGGGAAACTTCTTCGGTGACAGCTTCAAGGGAGTGCAGTCACTAGTCTCTGGAACTCAGAAGGTTCGCAGATCGATTATCCATCGATTTATTTTGAGAGAAGAATTCTGTTTTCGCGTGTGTGCACGATTGTTTTGATCCCGTGTCGCATCAACAGCAGAAAGTCGTTCTAAGATTAATGGAATGAGGAATACAGTGAATACACTAACTGAATATTTAGGATCTCGAAGGAAATGTTGGAAGAGTCATGGATCTTCTCAAGGGTATCAAACAGAAGGTTAGTCATTGGATACTGTATCTTCATTATTGATCCATTCCTCTTAGATGCCTCTTCTCGAAGCAATCGCAAATGACTCACAGAGAAAGACTCTCAGACAGGTACTGTATCTCTTCTTTCATTCATTGATCTTTTTCATCTACCGTACTCCATTTGATCTTTGATCTCTTCAGGTCGATGGATTCCTTCAACAAGTCACTTCCTTCTCCAACTCCGTAAGTTCTTCTTTTTCTTCGTTCTAACCTATTATTTTCTTCATCCATTCTACTTCCGGTGGTTGAGTGTGAATAGCCCTCTATTATTGATCTACCTCTCGTCTGCCCTCTATTTCCAACCCCTACCCCTCCTCCCTCTAGAGGAAGTCCACTCCTTCTCTATAGGTGTGAATACGAAAACATGATTAGTGAAGATTAAGGGGATGATAGGGATGTATCTGGTAGATCAACTACATTACTACAATCACGAGCTATTGATCTTGTTTTCAGGTGAAGTCTGGTGGTGAGGCACAGTTCAATCAGAACAAGAGCAAGTGGACTGACATGGCCAAATCTCTCTTTGAGGTACAGTATCCCTTCCTAGAAATAGTGCATCTACCTACAGTAATCTAAATATATTGATTACAGACTGGAGGACTGAATGATATCGTGAAGTTGATTGCATCTCAATCATCGACTACTTCTACATGTTTCATTGCTGCTGCAGTTCTTCCCATTGTCTATCTCCTTCGATAGATCAATCAAATCATTCTTCCCCTTCTCTTCAATTGAATAACATCTTTGATGTACACAATCTGGCATCTAGCTACCTCATCCGATTCCATGATCGTCTTTATGAGATATGTATTATATTCGTGTATAAACTGATTAGTGCATTTAATCAGTTCCATCACATTGACCGATGTGTTATTGGTTGAATTACCAGTTACCGAATAGGGAGGGAATGCCGTATCTTTCCCATCTTTTTTTTCGCCAATAAACAAAGTACTAGGTAGAGAACGGGGCAATTGGGAACGGGTGAGAGAGGGAGAGAGAGGGGCGAAAAACAACTCTCTTCCTCTCTCTCTCCGACCAACCAACTCCCCAACTCGACTTCACGAGTTGTAATAGTAAAATCGATGATTGTGTTCCCTGACGGCATCTCACTCCGACAACATAAGAAGTGATCGAGCCAACAAATGGATAGAGAGAGATTACTTTCCTCTAGAGGGAGTCGTCTACCCCCCCCCCTTCGTAAGCAGTTTCCCCCTGGTATACTCCTTTGAATGAAGAGGGGAATGGAAGCCAAAGGTGGGAGGGGGGGGAGGGGGTGTAGAGGGGGCAAGGGATACAGAAGACACAAGGAAACGTCGTATTTATCTGGAAGACCACAACAAGGGATTGGGGTAACAAGAAAAGGGGTCAACAAACAACATCTAGACTATACTACTGCTACTTCTAGGGGTCACAATCTCATTGGAGGGACAATCTTCATCTACTATCAGTCTATTAGCATCGAGATGGAATGATTGGGAGAAAGCGTCGATGAGATGAGGGATTACGGTAGATACACTACAGTCACAATTGGGATTGATAGATGAAATCTCTTGAAGAAGTGACGTCATCTTCACTCCTGATATACCACAAGCAACGATCTGCAATTGGTATAATTCATTCTAAATCTCTTCTATTCCATCTATTTTATCGCCCGTCAACACTTTCCATCAAACGTCTCGGAAAAATTTAGACGTGAAAGTGAGAGAACAGAAAGAATAATTTCACAATTTCATAGTTCTCTGAAACCGATCAAGGAACCTCTCAACCCTTTCAAATTATCCCATATTTTCTTCAAAACGGAGGCGTCTATTCATGCATGCCAAAACTCTTTCGGAGAGGGGAAGCATTTTTATACCATTGACTAGACTGAATCACATGATATCCGATCGTACCTTATCAAACCAATTGAGATTGATATCACAATTGAGTGCGAGTCCATGACCAGTGATTCCGTGTTGGACGGATACTCCCAATGAGGCCAATTTACGACGACCATCCACCCACACTCCTGAAAAGGAATACCATCAATTCATCGCCACCGTCCATTCAAATTCATCGTTATCAATTACTCATTATTCGAAATAAAATTTTGAATATGAGGGTATTGGGATCACTTCAAAATGCGAAGCTGAACATACCCAAACACCTTTTTTGGCATTTTATATAGTATATCGTGACAACTGAGAATGTGACTCAGTTGCTCTCTTCTCCTCTCAATATTTTTCGGTTTCTTTCTCCCCCAGGCGGGATTTGAACGGAACAACAACAGAAAACAACTAGAGTGGAAGAAGGACAGAGTCTGGTAAAGAAATAGATAAATACAGAGTATAGTGAGAAGACTAACAAGTATAGAACTGGTGAATACCATTTGAATTACAACACCCGCGCAGTTCCAATAATTCTTCAAACAAGCAAGGATTATCTGGTTAAAAAAGGAATGGAGACACTGAATTTGTCATATATAGTAGAAACCTGGTGGAAAGGAGATTATAAATTACTATGGAAAGGAGATTACAGCGATCAAGACCCAAAACACCTATTATACGGATTTAATCATATCCATTCCATCGGTCAGTATAGTTATACTCCGAAATGCATGCTTTATATTCCAAAAAAAACAGAGTGTTCATTAATTCATTATGCTTAATTTCAAAGCTCAAACAGAAAAAAATTGTAACCGTATCAAAACAACGTTTTTACATCTTCTTAAATTAAATCGTATGAATACAAAACTAACCAGGAAGTCCATCTACTCTATCAACTCCTTTCACTCCCAATCCATTAGCAGTTCTTATTATACACTCTTCCAATTGTTTAACGTATCGACGCACACCCAGTACCTTAACATCAAATTTTAGATTACTTTAACAATAATACGGTAAGTGAATGATGATTAGAGCAACACTAATATTGTGTGAGTACCTTGCCAGAAGAGTCTCTCAACCCTTTGAGAGCTAGAATAGGGTAGACAACAAGTTGACCAGGACCGTGAAAAGTGATGAGACCTCCACGAGATGTTCTCCAAATTATCAGTTAATACCACCATTGTGATAAGTGGAAAAAAAACCTGTGAAAATCTGCACCGAGTCCTTTTAGTCGACTTTCCTCGTCTTCAGATACAGTATTTGATCGAATGCCAACAGTGTATACGGGACGATGTTCGAGGAGGAGTAAGAAGTGTCTGCAAATACGAAATACATCGTACTATCTTCATATCACAATTATTTCAAGACCTATCGTCTTCGATAGATACCATACTACGTGATCAGAATTTTATAAAAAAAAAATGTTTACCTTGGGAAATGATTGGCGATGGACTGCTTGACTATATTTGTAAACTTGGACTGTTGAGATAGACCCTCCGTGTATGAGATTGTACCCAGTTTGATAAGAGATAAACGAGACATAACAATAATTGGTGAGTAATCCGATCAAATGCGACTAAGAGAGTGATCAATGTCGTTTTGATCTGGGACCAGCCACTGATCGCAGACGATCCTCCCGAGTACTGCAAATATTTATTGTATTTTATATGTCTGGTGTTCATTTGAGATCTAAAATAATTTAAGTCACTTGTAAAAAGGCATAGAGAGAGAAATGATGATCGATAAAAACATGTAATATTTTTAAAACTGACCGCGAATACCACTCGTTCTTATCCGTGTAGAAAATTTCTTTGAGATCTGCGTTAGCAGGACCGTTTCGAAGATCTCGGGGAAGAGAAGATAAATCGCGTGCGAGGACCGATGACTGAAAAATACAATAAACTGAATAAAAGAAAGTTACGTAAGAAAAAGACCTTTCATACCTCAACTGAATCAGCCACGGGGATTGGCTTTGTCTTCTCGTAAGGAACAGGTTCAGCTGGGTGCCAAGACGCTACCACTCCGTTTGAATATACAATGGTCTTTCTAAGAAATATATGGTTTGATATGGCCGACTCATGAACTTCCTGAACCTGGACAATGAAGAAACGGATGTAGACAAATAACGTTTAAACGGTTGAATCAGCACTGACATTCTCCTCACGAGGACATGCACGTTGGTTCTACCTATAACTGTAAGCATTTAATAAATTTTAAAAATGAAGAAAGTAGCTGATAAAATCGATAAAAATCGCTATAAATTTTGAGAGCTTCGAGCCTCGAATTTACCGTAGTTGGAGGGCCGGATACGTTACTCCTGAATCTATCATTAACTAGTTGATTTTTAAAAGATTTTATTTTTATTTTTTATACTTTATTCACTTCATGTTATCGTATTCTATGAATACGTTATGCAATGTTCAGATGCTTATCTACTCATGTGATAGTCAATCAATCTCATTTATCTTGGTGGGGACATGTTCTTCACTGCTTGGATTCTTCATCCTTCTCATCTGCATCTTCTTTACTCTTCTTATCTACTCCAGGATAGAGAATATACACAATACTCTGTTGTTGAGTGCTCTCTTCATCAGTCACTTTCTTCCTTCCACTTGAAGTAGTCGAAGGAATATCCTTCTGAGGAAGAGACGGCACATCTTTGAGATTACTCGCTTCATCTTCAATTGATTCATTCTCTTGAGATGGAGAGATAATGGGAAGTCTTCGAGAAGGAGGAGCTTTCACTGGAAGAATCTTCGACTTTTTCTGAACGGGAGGAGTTGGAGGGACATCTTCATCATCTTCCTTTGAATCTTCAGTTGAAGGAGGATTAGGAGCAAGTTTGCGAGATGGAGGAGCCTTCACTGGAAGTGTCTTCGATTTGATGACTGGAGGAGGAGGAGGAGGGGGAGCCTCTTCCTCATCTTCCTTCGATTCTTCTGTAGATGGAGGAGCACGTTGAGGTGGTGGTTTAGAAGGAGGAAGAGGAATGGAAGTTCGGACTGATGGTTCCAATCTCTCAAGAGGAGGAGGGACATCTTTCAATGGACGAAGATCGTTTGGATGAATAGATGGAGGACGAATTGCTTGTTCTTTCTTTGTTGAATTAGGATGAGTAATAGATGCATCTCTTCCTCCACTATTGGTCACTTTAGTAGACGGACGAGGAAGAGAAGAAGGTTGAGGAGGAGGAGGATATTCATCTGGTGGGGCTGGATATGCACTTGTTAGAAGAGAGATATTTGTCTTTGGAGCAAGTGACTTTGGTCCTCCACGAGCCAACTTAAAGAGATCAACGATTATCAAGAGATCAAAGATCAAATATCACTTACCGACATTCTTCGCTCGTCCTCAAAGTCAATCTTGATGTACTTGCGACTGGATGAATTCGGTTGATTCTGGAGATCAAAGATCAAGCATTGATTACGGTAGTTTTCTTACAGCTATCTTACGATGCTTCTCCCACAACATCTTGACATCAGTGGAATTAGACATTGCGAATGCCATAACTGCTGTCAATCGATCCTGAACGTTTCATTTACCACACTCTTTGAGAAGAATAACTTACCCTCTGACAGAGTGCTTGATCAGATGGAAGACCTTTGAATGTCACTTTCAGTGTTCGTTTCTCTTTCGATTTCAGAATGAAGTAGACTGGCCGAATACGATAGATGTCAGCAGTAGTAGACTTCATCTGAGGGTACGGTATCGATACATTGTGGAGTAAAATAACCCACCTTGAACATGATTGAAGATTGTCCATTGTTGAATACCTCGACATCTTTCGATTGTCTATAGTTAGCAGCTGCGAATAGTAACTGAAATGGATGGTTGAATAGAAGATTCAAGGAGATTTTCTCACAGTTTCAGGTGTGAACGTGATGTAAGTAGATGAAGTGGCTCGATTTTGTTTAGATCGAGATATATTTCCACTCGCTGAACGAGGGACCGCTGTGTGAGTAGACATACGATAGAAATGATTGAATGAAGATGAATCCCCCTCTGATTCTCCGACTTCTTCTGATGTAAATCGTTGATTCCACCGCATACAAATATAATTTAATCATCATTTCGAATATGTAGATATTCGCAAATATCTAGAACGTTCGTGGCAAAAGTGAAGAGGATCCTAGGCATACATTTGTCTACTCTTGTTCTTCACAGCCATTTCGTGTCTGTTGTTAGATGAGTAAGTAATTCGATAAGTTCAGCACAATCTTTATGCTTAGAGAAGGGGATAAATATCTACTTTTTCTTCTTCTTGTCGTCTTTCTCATCTTCTTCCTCTTCTTCTTCTTCTTCTCCTTCCTTTTCATCTTTATCATCATCTTGATTCTCCGATTGTTGAGCCCCTCCTCCTCCTCCTTGTTGATCTCCTTGATAGATCACGTATACAATTCCTCCTCCTCCAGGCATTCCTGGCATTCCAGGGAATCCACCAGGCATTCCAGGTTGAGGAGGGGATGCTGCAGGGGCTGCAGGTGCTGCAGCAACAGGAGAAGGTGCAGCTGGAGGAGGAGCAATCTTCGATGGAGTTGCTGCCTGGAATACGGTAGATAGAGGAGTACTGTAGAAGGGTTACGGTACCTTCTTATCGGGAACATCGTATCCATCGAAATGAACTTTGATGTACTTCCGATGAGTGCAATCCGCGATTTTCTGGAGAAGATAACGTTGAAAATGTCAATAGATGCTTCAGTATACCTCAACGTAGGCCTTCTGAGTGAACATCATCTTGATATTGGATTCTGAACCCGGAGGATAGGCCATCACGACCGTAAATCGATCCTGATGTTGATCATGAGAGTACTGTAAGGGTGAAGTTACAGTATACCTTGAGATTGGGTGATTTTCCATCAGGACAGCCCTTATACGATAGTTTGATGATCTTGCTCTCTCCTGGTCGGAGAAGGAAGTAGATGGGACGCATACGGTAGACTCCCGGAGATGTCGATTTCATCTGTAGGTATTCATTCCATCACGAGATTACGGTATAACTACTGTAGTACCTTGAACATAATCGATCGATCTCCCTTGTTCTTCACTTCAATATTGCGAACTTGTTTCTTATTCTCTGGCTGATATGTGATCTGCAATAAGGGACGATGATCTTTGATCTTTTAGTGATTGAAACTAACAACTTCAGGGAAGAAAGTGACACAATTGGGTAGACCTTTGTCTCCCTCTCCCTTTCCCTCTGCTGCAGCACTCTTGGGGCAATCGATAGTAGGAGGACGAGCATCATCCGATCCTACACACAACAATTCGGTAAAGTACAGTAATCAGAGATCCTCACCACCACCACCACCTCCTCCTCCTCCTTCCTTCTTCTTCTTCTTTCCTTCCTTCGATTTCGAATTCGGAGTGGCCACCATTCTGAAGTCAGCAGTCCGTATCAAATGGCTGAAGAATCGAAGAGCGATGGTCCATAGAGAAAATTAATATTCATTATTGAAGAGTCATTATTAAAATGTAGCAATTTGAATTTGTAATTAATATTATAATTCCTTTCTTTGTTAATCTTTTAATTATTTTATCATCTTTGAGGGAGTACTTAATAGGCATCACTAAACTGGAGCAAAAGACCGAAGTCAAGGACCTCGGCTTCACAATTGAAAAATCCCTAGTTTTCTCAAAGCACTGCCATTCGATTGCCATGAAAAGCAAAACTGCCTGTCACACCATACTTAGAGCGCTCCGGACCCAGAACATAGAAGTACTCATGAAAGCCTACTCTATCTACATTAGACCCATTTTAGAAAGCGCATCGATGGTCTTTAACCCATACCTCCCACGCGACAAAAAGATTCTTGAGAAAGTACAGAACTACTTCACCCGAAGGCTCTTTATGCGTTGTCACAAGGCAACGTGGCAAACCATGCCCAGATTTGCAGATAGGAACGCCCAACTAGGTATTGCTTCATTAGAAAAGCGTAGAGTGGACATAGACTTGAAGACAGCCAGAAATCTTCTGAGAGGCAAATACAAAATATCAAAGCGGAAACCACACCACTTTTGTTACTACTTTACTAGAAACGGCATCAACTTTACCAATAATGTCGCATCCTCGAACTACAGACAGCACAGTTTCTTCCCCAGAGCGGCAAGACTAGTTGTAAAATCCGGAATATTAAATGCCAGTCCCTCTGAATAACCAACTTGTCTTAATGTCATTGTTGCTAATTCACACATATCATTAATCATAATTTTCATTTGTACCCGCGTTATTTCCTGTAAATACGCATAAATATTATTAATATTATTATCTTTAGATCAGCTGCAGCTGGTCTGCGTATCTAATGGGTACCGTACCCCAGATCAGATAGATGTTTTATCTCAAAAGTGAAGATCGGTGATGTATAGTCTCATAATTGATTCTTTGATCTCATTTACGATATCTAAATTGATTATTCCAGTTCTAGGAAAAATATTTTCTCACGATTTTTTTATTTTGAACAAAATCAGGACCGGAAACCGGTACCAGATCCGCAACCGGATAATAACACTCCTCATTTTTATGTGAATTTTCTGAGGCGTGTAGCGCATACTCAAGTTTTTTTTTTTAAATTATGAACACTGTGATAACTCGAGGTTAGCTACTCAACATAATAAATCGATAATACATAAAGTGGAAAATATGGTTCAAACTAATAAACTTACGGTGTTTAGCAACCGTTTCTCCGCCCACATTTTACACGTGTCTTTCATAAGGGTTTCTGATTCATTTAATGCTTAAATATGATCGTTTTTGCCTTAAATCGATTCCTAGATCTTTTCTCTATATGATCCGTGTTCGCGTGAACGCGTACAATCGTTCCATTATTTCATCCACGCTCTCAATTTCTGCCAAGAGTTAGGGCATCCATGTGGAACCTGTTCCAATCGCCGCCCCTTTTCCCTATTTCTCTGTCGCGATCCACGCAGTACTTTTCCTTCATCCGATCATCGTCAATCTCAATATGGATTCTAAAGCAGATATGAAGCGCGAGAAGAAGGACGAAGAATCGGGTGGAAACCCTTACGCTAAACTAGATGTCACTGCTGTTCTTCAGGAGGTACGCTTTTAAGCCCAATATAAAATAATTAATTGTTACTTCCAGTGTCGTGCTTTCAACGAGACACCTATCAATGCTCGCAAGTGTTCCATCATTCTCACCAAGCTATTCCATCTTGTCCAACAGGTATACATATTACATAGTATCGCTGTTTATCTCGTTATTCTAGGGCGATAATATCGGTCGCACTGAAGCTACTGAAGCTTTCTTCGGAGTGACTAAACTGTGGCAAAGCAAGGATGCCACTCTTCGTAGACTTGTCTATCTGGCAGTCAAGGTATGTTTTTTTTGTTAATTGTAGACACTGACTGTGATCGAAATACGATATCAAATGCACCGGGACACTTACAATTAGCTTTCTGAGAGCAGTTTTTGTGTTATCCTATCATGATCTATCTTTTCTGTGGTTATATCTTTAAATTAAATTCTGTATTCTGCAATTCGGGTAGTATTCAGGTTCTCTCGACGATCTCCGATGACGTGATCATCGTAACTTCCTCTCTGACGAAGGATATGACAGGTAAGGAAGATGCCTATCGTGCCCCTGCCATTCGTGCCCTCTGTCTCATCACTGATGCTGCCATGCTCCAGACTATCGAGAGATACATGAAACAGGTACAAATCAGTCTAATTAGTAATCAATTTTTATTTGTCCTTTGTAGGCAACTGTTGACCGTAATCCGGCAGTTTCCTCTGCTGCTCTTGTCTCCTCCATCCACCTCATGAAGAAGGCTGGGGATGTCAGTTTTTATTGATAATGAGTTGTTAATTCTAGTATGTTGAATAGTTGACTCTCTGATGTTCAGGTAGTCCGTCGATGGGCGAATGAAGTGCAAGAAGCTGCTTCAGCTGAAGGACATATGGTGCAATTGCATGCACTCGCTCTACTCTACCAGATCAGGTATCTTTTTGTGCTTCTTGAATTATTCATACTCGATGGCTGATTGATGCGCATAAGTGTAAACTCAATTCCTTAATATATTGTTGATATCACACAAATGATGACATTCTTGTTTCAGATCGAATGATCGTCTGGCAGTGAACAAACTAGTGCAGAAGTTTGCGAAAGGAGGAATGAGGTGAGCCTATCCTCCATCTCTTCAATTCCTCTTCCTCTTTCAGATCTCCCTTCGCTCTCTGTTATCTCATCAGAATCGCCAAGCAGCTCATCGAGGAAGATGACCAGTTAGTTCTTTTTAAATTCATTTTTTTTTTTAAACTTTCTGCAATGGATGAATACATAAGGGTATCATTCCAGGGCGGACAGTGCTTTCTTCCAGTTCATCGATTCGTGTCTGAGACACAAGAGTGAAATGGTAAGTCAACCCCCCCCCCTCTCTATCTCTCTCTCTCTTCATTCCTCTATCACAGGTAGTGTACGAGGCAGCATCAGCCATCGTCTCACTCCCCAATACATCTCCATCTGAATTGGCTCCTGCCATTTCCGTTCTTCAATTGTTCTGCTCCTCTCCCAAACCAGCACTCAGATTCGCTGCTGTCAGAACACTCAATAAGGTATGTACATGTTGTTACCGTGTTTACATATCATCTTATTTGAACAAATAAGTAGGGATAATTATTGATTTGTTGTCAGGTATCAGTGAAGCATCCTCAAGCAGTTACCTCGTGCAATGTCGATCTTGAAAAGTTGATCACTGACACCAACAGGTATAAAATCATCATTCCATTGTATCACAAAGTATTGTATTCAGATCAATCGCAACTCTGGCGATCACTACTCTTCTCAAGACTGGTGCAGAGAGTAGTGTGGAGAGACTGATGAAGCAGATCTCTTCCTTCGTCAGTGAGATCTCTGATGAATTCAAGGTATCATTACTTTGCTATTTAAAAAAAAAAGTTTTTTATGTTGCAATGGATAAACAATGGGGGTAAATTTGACTAAATATATTATTAGAATTCTTGTAGATTGTTGTGGTGGAAGCGATCCGTGCATTGATCGCTCGTTATCCCCGTAAGCACACTGTGATGCTTCCTTTCCTCGCCAATATGCTCAGGTATTTTTCTTACCCTCTTTTCCTTGATGTATTAGACTTGAATTTGGTATGAAAAGTGGTGATATCTCGATTAAGGAACGACGGAGGTTTCGAGTATAAACGAGAGATTGTCGATACTCTGATTGCCATCGTTGAGGAGAATCCTGATGCAAGACTTGCTGGTACGACCATTTCAATTGTTGCAAGTTTTTATTCCTTTTTTGTTTGTTGCTGTTGATATTAACTATGTATATCGTTCAGGTCTCGCCCAGTTGTGCGAATTCATTGAGGATTGTGAGCATCCCGCACTCGCCACCAAGGTATGAAGAACAGATTCTGTTGTAGATTAATATTGATTGTTATATTATGATTAAAAAGATTGAATGTACTGTGGAATGTTTCTCTATCTCTTCATTCTCAAGGTTCTCCATCTACTCGGTCGCGAAGCTCCGAAGACAGCGAATCCTCATGCATACATCAGATTCGTGTACAACAGAGTCATCCTCGAGACCACTCAGGTATATATTCATTCCCCATCTCATGTATTATGTTGATATATCAATCAGGTGCGAGCAGCAGCAGTATCAGCCCTTGCCAAGATTGGTGCTCAATGTCCCCAACTTCGTCCCTCTATCGAAGGACTACTCAAGAATTGTCTACTCGATTCAGAAGATGAGGTCTGTCTTTATTATATTGCCCTCTAGTGAAGTAATTTGTAATAGGTTCGTGATCGTGCGACATTCTATCTCTCAGTACTCGATATGGCTCCTGCTATCGTCAATAGTCTTGTTCTCGATCCACTCCAGGTTTGATTACATCATATTCAGAAGGATAGACTGTAATGAATGAAGTAAGAGTAAATGCCTTTCAGTCATCCCCTGCTGCCCTTGAGAGAGCAGCTGCTGAATACGTAGAGAATGAAGAGGCCCATTCCAGCAAGTTCGATCTCAAGGTATGAATGATATCGTATTGAATTGGAACGAGGATCGAGACGTGGATAGCAGTTAAATAACCCTCTCTCTCTCATTCAGTCAGTTCCCGTATGCTCTGCCCCTGTGGCGAAGAAAGCGAAGACTCTTCTGGCAGAGGAAGTTGCACCTGCTAAGGAGAAGAAGACTGCTGCCAATGCAACTGCTGCTGGTTCGTCCCCCCCCCCCT
>LS485181.1:128958-142089 GCA_900490705.1 Pristionchus arcanus | reverse complement strand
TTTAGGGTGAATGGAGTGCCCTTCGACAACGTCCAATTGCTCGTCTTCCCTATGGAGAACCATCGTCTATCTTTGTCCTTCTTCCATTCCCTCAATCTGGTGCAGTCCAAGGAGTACTTGGAGCTACTCTCAATTTCAAGGTGACAATGATGGAAGGGAGAGGAAGGAGGAGAAAGAAATGATCTTGTAGGTGAAAGACGTGGATCCAACCACTGGAGAACCCGAATCCGACGATACTTATGATGACTCCTATGTGGTCAGTTCATTTTATACTCTTTATTAATGGTCGATAATCGAATTTCCGAGATCCAACGTAAATGAGTTTTGTTGTTTCAGTTGGAGGAGGTTGAATTGTGCGTATCTGACTCAGTGCAACCCCTTGGGAAGGCATCATTCGGTCCCGCATGGAATGCCCTTGAAGAAGGAGATACTGTTGAGGAGACATTCTCACTCTCTAATGTATCATCCATTCATGAAGCTATTAAGAAGGTAAGAGAAAGGAAGAAAGAGATGGGATGAATGGACTCTTTCAGGTGTGCGGACTCCTTGGATTGGCCCCTTGCGAGAGATCGGATATCGTACCAGAAGGAAGGAATAGACACGTTGTCATGATGAGTGGAGTATTCAGGTCAGTTAGGAGATTGACTAGTAGTGATGTAATCTCCTTCCCTTGCAGAGGTGGTCACGAAGTGTTGGCCAAGGCAAATGTAGCTATTGATCCGAGTGATAATTCCATTGGACTCAATCTACTCATCAGGTACATACTTAATTTCATTACATTTTATCTGTAAAGATTTTTGCCATGGATAAATCTTTCTGCCGAAGCAAGGACAATCGTTGAACTACTACCCACTTTCCCGTTATTCTATTCAATTTCTTCTCTTTTCAGAAGTTCCGAGTCAGTGATCGCCGAGATTCTCGCTACTGCAATCGTCTAATAGGAGAGAGAAGAGAGTATTGTATGAATATTTATTCATAGTTCGTCCATATTTTTATTTATTACACTGGTTCTCACTCGTTATCCTTTATCCCTTCCCTTTTGAGTAGTAATTCCTTCTTCTAATTCAATTCCACTTGTACTCTTCATCAAGCTTTGTAATACACACAACAAATAAGATTATGCTGGAGTACTGTAGATGTTAAATATGTATATGCACAAGTATTTCCATTGTAAAGTGTTCCGACTCGATTGTTCTAACAATTTGCTCTATTTCCATTGTGAGAGATAGGGGATAGGATTGAATAGAGGGGAGGGCGAAGTATCATCTATCCACTTGAGTCTATAGAGGATCTCCATCTAAGGAGGGGAGAATGGATGATTCATTCAAGAGGGATGGCTATCAACCAGTTCCTTCTCTGTGTCTTCCATTCCACTCTCTTCTTTCCCTCAACGAAGACTCGATTGTGAACTCCGATAAACAGTATGTATTCAATGTAAACTATCATTCTCTTCTATGAGCTCTCAATATACTAGTGGTTACGCATCCATGAGTCTATCTCAATCTTTTCCGTTCAAAAATATATATTATTATGATTTATTCTATGGGCGTGGCCTGTGATTCATACTGATTTGGCTAATTCGGTTGCACGATTAAACGAAGTATCGAGAGACTGTGTCTAATGGCTATGTATCTTGATTTCTATTAATTGATTTCTCTATATTCTTTTCCTTTGTTATCATTCTCTTTGTGATAGTATCTGTCCCAATTAATCTCTCTTTTTTCTTTCTCTCAATCAATGTGAGATCTACTGCAAGTTGATTCATCTCTACAGCTAGAACGTTGATCCACTTTTCACACCTCCCCTCTCTTCTCTCACCTATCTCCTTCAACGCACTCAAAACAGTGCATAGTCTGTATCTCTCCCTTCTCTCTTTCTCTCACTAAGTAAACGATAGATGATTGGTCACTTTCCGATGTGAACACTTCTATTCATTCATTGCACGATTCTGTGAGATATGGTCGATAAACTTTGACCTACTGATAGTGTATGACTCTGTGATGACTTCTCTTATCCTCTTTCTCATCTCTTCTTCATTCTCTTCATTCTTCTCTTCACTCATATAAATCATGTGGGAGAAGGCAGTAGATCACTTCTCTTTTTCTCTCTTCTTATACTGTTTCGGCCTAGTTGAGTGGATGAAATGGCAGCTGACTCTCATTGAAATGGAGGAGAATTCTTTCTCGTTCAAATCACTCACTCTCATATTGGCTGATAGCGATAGCTTGGCGTCTGAAATGGTCCCTCACTATGGAAGTTTGCTTCAATAAGTAAATTAGATCCCTCTATAATTCATTCTTGCCCTTTTTCGGGTTTTTAATCGTATGGACTCGTTTTGATCTACCTGGCCTCTCTCTCTTCCCTTCCATTCAATCAATCAATCAATCAATAATATGTGTCCCTCTCTTCCCTCTCTACCCTCTCTTGTATCTCTTCACTATTCTCACTATCACAACTTCCATCAAGTTCATCAAGGGCACTAATTAATTGTCATTTCTCACTTCTATCCAATTCCGTTAATCTAGTTATGATCCATCTGATGTGCGAGTCTGATACTTCTCTCTTTCTTATCTCTTGTTTTGAAATATTGTGTGACAGTCTCATTCTCTAGTATGACTCATTCATGTTTTCTTGGATACAGTCCTAATCTGTTTTCCACTTAATTCCATCGTATCGTTCCTTCCTTCCCTCTGTTAGTATTATCGTCCAATGTTAGCGGACGGCTCTTTTTCTCTACCGTTTCATCCGATTTCAAGTGTATCGCGATTATCCGTATTATTCCTTCTTTTACTTCATTAATAATGTATTGTAATCAGGAATGATATCATCATTCCATCTCTCCCTTTCTCTTCTTATCTTCTCTTCCTTCATCGTTCTCTCTCAAGCAGGACATGGATGTGTATGGATTGTAGGAAAGGTTCAATGTGAGAAGGATCAGACCAAGAGTACCAATGTTGAGGTGAGAGGAGAGGGGATGAAGGATACAGTAGGAGGATTACGGTAGAGAGGAATAGATACTGTATTCAGATTCGTGTTCTCGATCGTGATTCGGTATTTCCTTTCTCCTTCATCGATCCGGATGATCTCATGGGGTGAGTGGAGAACATTTAGAGAAGGAGAGCAGATTAAACACTTTCGGTTTTAATCAAAAGATGAACGAATGATTGGAAAAGAAAGAAGGATTGCATCAGTCTGGAAGAATTATTGGAACATTCGTGGGAAACCTAGTATTCATCGACTAAATTCTTTATTTTTAGAGTGACATTCTCTAACGAGGAAGGACGATTCTCCCTCGACGGATGTGCTGATGACTTCGATTGGCTTCCTGGAGTACCCAATGTACCCGAACCATACATCAAGATTCGTCATTACTGTAATAAGGAACAAGGAGAAACCATCGAACTGCCTGAATTCAATGTGAGTACTGTAGAAAGAGAGAGGGGAGAGTACGGTAGGAGATGGATTGAGGAAGATGACTATTGATTATCAATTGATTGCAGGTGTTCACTCCGAATACATACGATCTGGGAACGATTATTCTTGATACTCAGAAGAGTGTTGCCCCTCCTTCCAGAGATAAGAAGACGAATATCTAAGGAGGAGAAATGAAGATACTGTACCATCCATTTGTATTAGAGATTGATTCATATTGTACATTGTGTAAGATGTATTACCCATCCCCATATCTTCTAATCTCTCATTCATCACTGATTAGTGTCTTTGAATGATAGTTCCTCTATCCCAGTCCTTCCTCTCTCCCTCTTTCATCCTTCCCCCTTCCTCTTTATCTCATTCAACCCATCTTCACCTTTCTCAACCCCTTTCTAAGCCGTCACAAGTTCACTCCCACTGTCTCAGCAAGTTCCTTTCCATTCGTTTCGATACCTCATTGGAATAGATTCTTGCTGGATGTGACCTCTCTCTTTCCATTAACTCCCTTAATATGAGTACGTTGCTAACTTGTCTTCAATCAATCAGAAGGTGCTAATCATCGTGTGTCCCCTTATATTATCCATTTAGTGATAAAAGAGAGTCATTCAAATATCAAATGAGACGCCTATTGGTCCCGTCCATTCAACACACTTACCTGCTCAGTCCACTAGTGACAATAATGAAAAATACGTTGAGATTACTAATCTTATCACGGACATAAATAAGATCTGAAATAAGATAACTATCTTGCCTAAAACAACGCGGCCATGAGACTATCTAACTGGCAGTCGCTCTTCTCTTTTGTACACCACAGGGGGTATTTTTCATGTGGTAGGTAGACAGATACTGAGATATCAGTGAACGATTGTGAAGTAGTGTTTATTTGGAACGGAGTTTTAATAGGAGCGGAGATCGCAAAAGGCGGTAGTTTTATGAGTGAGTAGTGTATCGAGAGGAAAGAGGGAGAGGTCTGTTACTGGACTGCACTCCCCCCTCAGGCCTCTATCCCTTTTCATTCCATCTTCCCTTTTACTCTCTGCTCCCTCTCGTCTTCCCTTACTCTCTCACTCATTCCCTTCCCATCCTTTCTTCTCCCTTCATCTTCTTTTTCTACACAATTCTGTGTATTCGTCTCTTCTTTTTCACAGTTTCAATTGAATAACTCTCTGGTTTACCAGTAATCGGATGAGAGTATGAATTGAAAGTAGAAGAGAGGGAGAGTAGATCATTCCCTTCTCGTGTCCCCTCTTCCCTTCTCTTCAATCGACCTCTTTCCTCCATTTCCTTCCATCGTCTTTTCCTCTCGCCCATTCTTCTTCTCTCTATTATTTGTTTTAACATCGTCATTGCTTCTTTTTTTTTGTTTCCTCGTTTGTGAAATGGAGGAGTTCATTGGTCACTTTCACTCAGTATTCTGTACACAGAACAACGATAGAAAGGAGGTGTTCGATTGCGTGTCACGCCCCCCCCCCCCCCCTCCTTCCCTCGTCCCCCCCCTTCCCCCCTCTCATTTATATTCATTTTCACTCAACGACCTACCATCTAATCAATAATCATATCAGGAATGCATCACATGGCGCCTCCTCCGCTTTCGCCCGTCTCTGAAAATGCCCATCCATTCTTCGAATCAAATCCACGCAAGAGATTCAGAATGCCCGTGAGTCCCACCACGATCGATCCCACTATCGTAGTCATTGATCGATTGATTGTAGAGCTACAGTACGGGGGCGACGAATGTGACGATGCAAGAGCATACTGTAGGGAGAGACCAAAGGGCAGATGTAATAGGAAGACACGAAGGATTCAGGTGAGAATATTGATTATCAATTGGAAAGATAGAACGGAACACTCTTCTTCAGAGGTTGCACTATTTGGTTCACTGGACTATCGGGAGCAGGGAAGACTACCGTATCATTCGCCCTCGAAAAAGCACTCACTCAGGTACGGTAGTTGATTTGATTACTGTATGTGATGTTGGTCATGGAATGTCATTGATCTCCTAAATTGGCCCGTTTCTTTCGAGTAGATAATCTGATGGAATTGAGTGGGTGATGATGGATTAGTATTGATTTTGATGTGAACAGAGTTTGGATATGATCTTTGTATCGGAATAAGAGATATATTTCAGATGGGAATTCCTTGCTATGGATTGGATGGTGACAATGTGAGACACGGATTGTGCAAGAATCTCGGATTCTCGAAGGATGACAGAGCAGAGAATATCAGAAGAGTTGCAGAGGTACTTAAGGACGGATTGAACAATGATTATCGATCGATTTCCCCTACAGGTGGCCAAATTATTCGCAGACGCAGGAATGGTTACTCTCGCTTCATTCATTTCCCCATTCCGACTAGACAGAGATTCTGCTCGTGAGATACACAAAACAGTAAGTGGTCCAATCGATGAATAGTATCTATTCCCCATCCCCCCTCAGAGTGGCCTTCCATTCTTCGAAGTTTATGTCGATGCACCACTTGAAGTGTGTGAGAGTCGAGATCCCAAAGGTAAGAGGATTACGGTAGATGAGAAAGGGGATACGGTGGATTAGTGTAATCGATTGACTCAGATTTGTACAAGAAGGCTCGAAAGGGACAAGTACAAGGAATGACTGGCATCGATTCAGCGTATGAACCACCAGTGGCAGGTTAGAGAGAGGGAGGGAAGGAGAGGGAGAGGAGAAGGGATGAAATCGATGGAATCTCAGCTGATCTTGTACTCCATTCTGGGAAGGATTCAGCAGAAGAATGTATGAATACTGTACTCGAATTCCTTGTGAGAGAAGGAGTTGTTCCAATGAAGGTAAGAGAAGAAAGGCAGAGAAGGGGGGAGGAAAGGGAAGATCTCCCTCTGACAGGCATTATCCTCTCTCGCTCCTCCCGTTCGTGAATTAATTGTCTCTCCTTCTATTCGATTGTCACTCGAAGAAGAATTAAGAGGAATCGAATATGAAATAGAATTGGATCTTGTCGAATTACAATGGCTCCAGGTATGAGAAAGAGAGTGATGTACTAATTGAGTCAATGATGATATTCAGATTCTGGCTGAAGGATGGGCCTCTCCCCTCTATGGATTCATGCGAGAGAGACAGTATCTACAGGCTCTCCATTTTGGACAAATGCTCGATCTTAAGAGGAAGTGAGTGGACTTCGGTAGTTCGACGGAATATCGATTATTCGATACTCTAACAAGTAATAATATTTAGATGCATTTTCCCTGGAGAGGATGGAATGGAAGGTGAAGAGGGAGAGGATTCATTCCCCATGGATGGACCTCTTAATCAATCTGTTCCTATCGTACTCACTATCACTTCACAAAAGAAGGACCAAGTGATGAAAGGTGAGGAATACGGACCGATTATACGGTAGTCCATCGAGACAGATGAATGATCTTCCCTCTCAGATGGACATGTTGTCCCTGCTATTGCATTGTCATACGAAGGAAGACGAATTGCAATCCTGAGAAAGGGAGAAATATTCGAGCATAGAAGGTACGGTAATCGATTGAATGAGAATCGAGTGATTGATTAAGGAAGGAAAGAGCAGCGAGACAATTCGGATCAATTGATGAGAGACATCCAGGAGTGGCACAAGTTATGAATTCAGGAGAATTCTGTTTAGGAGGAGATATTGAGGTGAGAGGAAGCTCTGGTGTCGCTCCACAAGTTGGGTTGCCATCAAGTTGCCATCAAGCTTGGATACAACTTGTGGGTCCTGGAACGTGTTTGATTCCAACTTGTGGAGCGACACCAGAGAGGAAAGATAAGGGAGAGGGAGGAACATGTGATTCAGGTTATCGATCGTATTTCATTCAATGATGGACTGGATAAATTCCGTTTCACTCCCATGGAATTGAGAAGAATTCTTGCAGAGAAGAAGGCTGATGCAATCTTTGTCTTCCAGGTAGAATAAGAGAAGGAGGAAAGAGGGGGAAGGAGGGAAGGGTCAATTGAATGTCATATCTCAGCTCCGTAATCCCATTCACAATGGACACGCATTGCTCATGAGGGAAACGAGGGCCAAATTACTCGAAACATACCGTAATCCTATTCTACTTCTTCATCCTCTTGGAGGATGGACAAAGGTAATTGAAGGGATTACTGTAGATATGGGATATTGATTGAATCAGGATGATGACGTCCCTCTAGAAGTAAGAATTCGACAACACGAAGCTGTTATCGATGAAGGATTATTGGGAGTCGAATGGACGGTGAGCATTCCTCCCATTCGTCGTATTTATTTGTCTTCCTATCGGTTGACGCTATACTGAATAATGGACAATAGATTGATTGTAGGTTCTCTCTATCTTCCCCTCTCCAATGATGTATGCTGGACCGACGGAAGTACAATGGCATGCCAGAGCGAGACTTGCTGCTGGAGTTCACACTTATATTGTGGGAAGGTACGGTTGAAGGAGTACGGTAGAATGGATTGAGATAGAGGATATTGATTACAGAGATCCAGCTGGAATTGCTGATCCTTCCAGTGAGAGTGGAGATGCACTCTATGAAGTGACCCATGGAGCAAAGGTATGGTAGATGGAATGATACGGTATTGATTGATTATAGGTTCTATCGATGGCTCCTGGTCTCTCTCATCTCAATGTTGTCCCATTCAGAGTGGCTGCATACGATAAGAAGGTAAATACGAGATTAGAAGTCTATCATTTGATTGATTCCTTTTCAGGCTTGTCAAATGGCAATGTTCGATCCTTCTCGAAAAGAGGATTTCGACTTTATCTCAGGAACTAAAATGAGAGGATTGGCTCGTAATGGACTAACTCCTCCAGATGGATTTATGGCTCCCAAGGCATGGGAAATTCTTGCTGCTCATTATAGAGAGAAGACGAATCAATAAGAATAGAATAGTTAGGCATCCACTTCTTGATCATATCTTATTGTTACTTACGTGAGTGGTACTGTAATACCGTATACTTATCATGTTCATATCAATTGTATTCACTCCCTAACTACTAATACCATTCGGTTACTAAGGAACTGCAAACATCACATCTTGTACATTCGTAAATCTGTAAAATGAAACATATCAGAGATTGATTATGATAAATATTTATGCGCTATCTTTTCGTGATTAACAATTCTAATTTGTAAACGATTCGATGACATGGGAATGAACGACCAGAGAGAAGAGACAATGGATAGCCACTCCCAGGTCCATGACAATGATGAATCGATGCAATCCGATCACAGTGAATTATCCCTCTAAAATCATCATTATAGTCGAACTCGGTAGTAATAATTGTTCTATCTCTACTTATGATTCATTGAGCATTTGAACATAGTTGTACTCTTTATTCGAATGAAGAATTCGCTCTAATAATTACGTTGAGAAGCAAAAGTAAAAAGAGCTACTAATATGAGACCCCTTCTCTTCATTTCACTGACCGGTGAAATAGTATGCGAAATGAAGAGACGATCACCGGTGTATCAAAATTTACAACCAATCTCTACTAGAGTGAACACAAGGAAACCCTAAAATAACCGTGAAACAGCCTCCGACGACATCGAGCTGCCTAACTTCTAGAAGAACACACAACGAAGAGAAGATCGTCCACCACTAAAATGAATCTTTATTGTGGGGAAAATAAGTGAAAACTTAGGAAGACGGTGATCGACACCCGACGACATCAGAAGCGGAAGAGGGCTACGCAACCAGAGAAAACGACCTCAATTTTACCACAAGCTTTCTGTCCTTATATGATAAAAAGAGGTTGAAAAGGGTTCGTCTGTTTACCTAATCAGCCGGCGGGAAGAGGGGCACCGAGGGGCACCGAGGAGAGAAACGTGCCTGCAAGGCGAACTCGTGTTACACAACATTCTTCCAACCAACCTTTCCACATAAAAATAAATAAATCAATAATAATAGCAGTCTCAGGGGATCAAAATTTCGTACCTCGTGCTAACCACATCTCACAACGCGAGTGAGTAGAAGAGGCGGACTGGGGCACGACGCGAGAAACCCCTGAAACTGTACCACAAGCACCGTCTGCTCTTATTTAGGAAAAAAAAGGTAAACCGTATTTAAAAACTTATCTAATCAATCATCCATCGACGACGGACGGAAGGGCGCGAGCGACCCCCAGAGGCCGGAGAACCTTCAAGAAATGGATCATTGCATAACAGTGTGAATGGATGGCCTACCAAGTACAATTGACTGGTTTTTACCCTCAGAGGGCATCCAAACCACGCGAAAACTAAGAAATTCAATAGAAATTGAAGGAAATCAGTGAAATCAACGAAAAATAGGCCCAAAAAGAAAATATGAAAAATCGAGATTCGAGAGAATGAAGTGCGCAAGGTTCAAAAAGCGCGCTCAAAGGTAAAAAGAAAAGTGCACGGGTGCACGCAAGCGTAACCACACCACCCGTTTCTCACCACCAACCCTTATTTTCAACCTTTGCCAGTTTACTGATTTAGGAGTGACCATTTAAATTTTGCTCAAAACGCATTTTAGGTAATCAGTTGAAAAGCTCAAAATCCAAATTTGGAATTATTTCATCAACTCTGGAGCATTTGCCAGCCTATACTCGAAAATACGGGAAAATACCGGATTATACCGTGCCTGTATCGTTTTCCTCCCGCTTGACGGTAGGGAGATGGATGGGAAGGGGGATAATGTAGTTGGATGGGCCAGAATGAGTCTGTTTCAGAGTGGTTGATGACTGTCATCATCACCATCATCATGAAGAGGATGCAGCCAGGTAAGAGACTCCCTTCCCCTTCCCCTCTCCCTCATTACTTCCACTTTCAGATGTTGTCTATGGGCTCTCATCTGCTGTTGTTGCTGTCGACATTAAAGGGAGTACATCATCTATCTGTCTTTCGATTGACTCATTTAATCGTTTAATCTCTTATCATCCTTCCTTCCATCGTTGTGAATAGCCTGTACATACATTGAATGAATCTTCCATTTTGAGTATACAGACTGATCTCAGGATTTTTACCCCCGGTCTGTGCATTAATCCTTTGTCTCTAATGAAATGTTATTTGATAATGTCAATAAAGTTTAAAACTTTATCTCCTTCAGAGGATTAAACATCCACAGAAATGATTCAAAGCAATTTGTATTATGAATCATAGACTCTGAAAGATGAAAAAAGAGACGACACAGCAGTGAAAACTTGTTTGACTCGCAACAACTCGTTTCGTACTTGAAGAATCATCACAATTTTCTCTTTTTTTCTATCGGTTTCTTGTTATTATAAATCACTTCTGACATAATCAAATGAAATTGACTAAGTGGATAGTATATATCTATAACAATCAAGTATGAATGCAATGCGAATTTTTTTTTGATTTTTTAAAGCAAAAAAAAAGAAGTGAAAATAACGGGTTGAATCATAGATCACGAAAAATAGCGATGAACATGACTAGCATAAATGAGAGTGGACACTTGAGTGTTTTCGTCAGTGTGGTCAATAGATTTGATCTCTCAGCTGATCAATTCGTTTCTTTCTCTCACCAATGGGAAATCAATGATGAGTGAAACTACTGAAAGAGAATGAGAGAGAGGGAGAGATAATAGGTAGTGGTCAGAGATACGAACACAAGGGAAAATGAGAGATAGAGAGGAAGAGGAGGTAGGAGGGAAAGGAGGAATGCTGCCATAGAAAGTTCATTTGTCTCTTTCATTTGTCGTTTTGTTACTCGATATCACCATCTTGTGATTGACTATCTTCCCTTTCAGATGCCCATTCCTCATATTGATTCCGTTCCTCTTGTCGATTACTTCAAGAATCTATTCCAAGTATGATCTCATTCTCAATTTATCCTTATTATCTCATTTTCGCAGTATGAAGTGGAATTCGCTGATGACGATAAATCATATCGATGTATGAGAGGAGCATTCCATGTGATCGTAAGGGGGAATAAATGAGATATTGAAGAGTTAAGAACCATTTCAGAATGTTTCAAAGTGTTTAATTGTATTGGAGATTATTGCATTCTTCTTGGCTACAATGACTCTTCTTCCATGGTATCCCTCCCATCCCCTCCTTCTCTTCAATCGTTCCTCTTTAGGTGTCTCTTATGGCTTCTTCCTCATCTTCTTCTAATTCTGGTTACTATCTATGCTCTCAAAAGGGAACGACCTCGATTCATGTGGCCTATCATCATATTTGCAGTTCGTTCTCATGATTCCATCTGGGGAATTCATCTTAATCTCAGGCAACTCAATTCTTCATTTGGTGTCTCGTTAGTGTCTTCTCATTCTTTCTCGCAATCTTCTCAACAGATTCATTCCTCGGTTTATTCGGACAAGGTCAGAATAGAATAATCTAATCATCACTTTCACAGTGATCGAATTCTTCTCGAATGACGACCACACCTCTTGATTAGATTAGTCAATCATGAGATTGAGTAAGAAAGACATAGTCATACTGTACCGAACTAAAATGAGTAAACTCATTTCGATGTATGCAATGTCTATCCAATTGAGAGAGCAATACCTAGGCTGGATATTCTAATAATCAATGGATTCATAGGTCATCACGATGATTTATTTGTTAAAATATTCGTTGTCATCATTGTGAAATCTCTAATTCTAATTCTGGCTGCATTCCTATTCTGGAGATTCGCCGTATTCCGAACCACAAGGTATCCCCATTCCCCATGTTTCCTTCCATTCTATTCCTCGTTTAGAATATATCTCGAGAAGAAGATGGATGGGGAAGCCGCCCCTTCTACAGAGGAACCAACTCCTCTTCAGAAGCTAATGACTCCTGTTTGAGTATCACCACTCTTATTCATTATCATCATTTCATTAATTTCTCATTTCGAATCTCAGGTTTATTTCCGTGCCAAATCAGTTATTTCATTGTGTTAAAGAATTTTCATTACTATGATAATTTATTAAGGGTTGGGAAGACAACAAAAACAATTAGTGAATCTTCTAAACAAAGAAAGGTAGCAAGGTAAAACATAGTGAGACATGGGACTTATATTGCAAATAACCGAGAGAATCTTCTGAAGCAATTCACAGAAATACATCAGGCGGAAAATGCTGATAGTACTCTGGGATCGAATATTAAGATTCCAGAAATTGTCGAAAGTTTAATATTATTAAAAATTAGTATACAAAAATGATGGTTGGTTAAACTGGTGTACTTAATATTCGACCCCTGATAGTGCATCTTCTAAAATGAAGATCTATGAGGGGAAGCAATGAGGGGAGAATGTGAGATAGTGAGCTATGGGGAATACCATGATTCACAGAAGATGGGAACAACGGGAACAATCCTAGATGGGTGCCAATCTTACACATAACTTCTGAAAGGAATGCAAGAAGTAGGCATTCGCTAACTAGCGAAATTCCGAAAAAGCAACAACAAATGTCAAGGGAGCAATATTAGCTTGGTTATTACGCGTCTATGGGATACAGAAAATTGCAAGTGATTATGGGAGATAAAGCGTGAGATTGATAGTACAGAAAAGAGACATTTACTATTCGAAATTGAGAAAAAGAACTTCAGATTAGCAGGAACAAAGACGAGATATTGAATTTAGAATTGAAAGAATATGTAGAAAGAATAAGAAAAGAAACAAATTGTTCGTTGTGGGAATCCATTTAATCGGCAGCGAAGATATCATCATCAACGACCTTCTTCGTCTTCTTCATCATCGATGCATAATCTACAATTGAATTATTATTACTCTACTATGTCATATCATATACACTATATAT
>LS485181.1:90388-118961 GCA_900490705.1 Pristionchus arcanus | reverse complement strand
TTCACCTAAAATTATAGTTTATAAGGTCTGCCTGGGAAGCTAAATCTAACCTTGAATGCATATTGGCACTCGCTTTCTCGTAGTTCCTTCCTTGTAAATGGAATTCCGAGTTTACATCCTTCTTTGAGCAATTCGCTCGTTCTGATCATCTAATTATTATATTTCACTGGAGATGCGAAAACCTGATGTGGCCACAAATTTCATCGACGAAGTATTCTTCGCTCGCACTGTCGCTTTCCGGTGTCATCTGAAAATTAACGGATTCACTAATAAAAGTAGTCTTTATTTGCAAATCAGCCGATCCTGACCCCGTCTCCGGCTAGCAGGCCTCCCTGCTGTGCGATTCACAGTTCATTTATTTCGCAACCCAGAAAACGCGCAATAAATGTTTGCACTTGTTTCTCTGCGTCTCTGTCCGAGAGAGTTTCTCTGGCGCTCTCGCCTATGTGGACAGACGAACACGCATAGGGAGGCCTCTCTCCTTTATTGATAGAGAGATAACTCAACAAAAAGCACTGTTTAAAATTCCATCTTTCTTGAGAAATCCCCAAAATACAAAAATTGCATAATATTTTTTTTCGAAAATTTAAAATTTCGTCGAACAAAGGGGATCAACGCTTTCCCGATCCTCACCCTACCAAGTTTAAAAATCGGCGGAAAAATTTTCCTTTCGAAAAGCTATCTACCTGCGTTTTTACAGGAGAACCGTGTTATAATATACTGTTTCAATCTTTGGAAATAGTGATTATCTTTATTGTATAGATAAGTTCAATGACCCGAAATTCATGATCTAACAAACCAACTTGCTCATCCGAATTCGTCTGATTTTCGGCCGAAACTATTTCGATTCCGTGGATCCTCGCGTAACGTCTCGCTTTTTTCTTATCGTCCTTGAGACTTTCATATGACTGCCAAGTATCATTTCCCTCATATCCAACCCATTTCACCTGAATAAAAAATATAATCGCTACAGTTGAAAAAAGAAACAAACTCTGAATGCAAATGGACATTTGCTTTCTTTCAAATCGTCTTCATCGTAGGGTAGATCGTCTCCCTTTTTGATCAATTCGCTCTTTCTGATCACAAATACACATTATTCTTTAAATATTTGATAACTACAAACCTGATATGTCCACAAATATCTTCGATCTCCCACTTCTCCTCTTCCTCGCTATCCGACATGTCTGACGTATTTTATTAATTTATTTTTAATTGTGTTTTGGTGTGATTAAATACTACTTTCATTGCGAGACCACTCACACAGTATTATCTCTTTACAACCTTCCTCATAGAAAAACGATGTGTGTAGCAAGAGTGATTAAAACAAGACAGATAAAAGTGATGAAGAGAAATAAAGGGAAGACGATAGACGAAGAGAGAGAGAGAGAGAGAAAGAAAGAGAGAGGATGAGTGTAATTACTCTCTACGTTGCTGTATTGCATATTGCTGTGTTTAACCTTTCTACTATTCATAACTAAAAATAGAGGAGAAAAGTTAAATGAAATCAGTTGAGAAATAGTTATCCGCAGTATAACATAATAGAACTTTTGGTGGAAGCACGGACCAATAAAACACGACAAGATCAAAAGAGAGAATGGCCAAGAGAAAGAGAGAAAAGGGAGACGAGAGATAGAGAAGGGAAAGAGAGAAAGAGGAGGAAGGAGAAAGGAACAGAAATATTCCTTTAGCATCTGTAAAAATAGATAGCGTATACATGTGCCCATACCTGTGTGTTTAATCTCAAATTTTGCAAAACTTTTTGGTTGAGCATAAAGCCAGAGAGAGAATTGCGAAATGATCGATGGAATTGAATTCATACTTCATTTACATATTTTTTTTTAAATTTCATTTAAAAATCACACAAAACGATAACAGAGAATACACGATGATTATGTACAAAGAATGGACTCGTTTTGATTGATGTGGAATGAATTGATGAAGAAAGGGTAAACTAAGATAAACAAATAAAGTAAAGAGTGCATCTGTTGAGACCCATTGTAAGGGAAGAGAAGTTGGCAGGAAGGAGAGATGGGTCATCTCTTCCTCCCAATCCATTCAACACATTCACTTGGAGGGGGGGGGGGAGATGAGGTAATAGAGGGCTTCATTTCCCTTTCATTCCTGCCAACTCCCCTCTCTCTCAAACACTAGAAAAATGTCTCAATGCAAACATAAAAGAGTGAAATGGCTAGCAGACTAGTCGATAGAGAGAGAGAGAGAGTAAACAAAAGTTGTTTTGTCCTGAGGGGAAAAGAGAAGGGAAAGGATACTGTATCATACTCGTCTTCGTCTAACTGCCTTGGATGGAATCGATTGGCAATCTCCCGATTCCAATTGAATATTATCGATTGCTATCGTCTTCTCAATCACTGCTTTGTTGTAGAAAAGAAGGAAAAGCTGAAAGGAAAAAATTGAATGACGATAGTCATCCTTTTTTGCATTCTCTGTTGAGACAAATTGAAGAATGAAAAAGAAGAATGGACATTGGGAAAGGAAGAGAAGTGTTTCTCATTCCTTCTTTACCTTGTCTGTATTCTTCATTTTAATCTTGGCAGTAACTCTATTCCATGCTCTTGCTTCAACTCTTTGTGACTGACAAGTCTAAAGGGAATACTGATTAGATTGAAGATTCTCGTCGATTCTCACTTCAAGAGTATGTACACAGATCTTCACATCTAAATTATGAGAAGGGAATAGATCAACGGAGAGAGAGATCGGACCAGAAATCGGAGCTCGTCTGAAATGAAGAGACTATATTCTCACATTGACATTCAATGGCAATACCTCAATAATCCCGAATAACTCCTTGGTGCCATTCGAGAAAGACCATATCGATTCTCTGCAAGGAATATCGTGTTTCTCTAAAAAAAATTGAACGATGATAATCGACATACCCTGTCCCTTCTTTGATGCAACTGAAATATTATTGAACTGTGGAGAGAGAGCTCTTAGATCACTCCATCCACATTCACCTGTGAAGAGATTGCATTATACATAAGAATACGAAAAGAAGAATACTACCTCTCTTTTCGAAATCACAGATATGCTTGGCACATTTGTTGCATACACATTCTCCATTCCGACAGACAGGAGTACTGTAATTATTGATTGATCCGTTGCGATCGCATTTAAAATTCCCCTCTATGGTTATCATCGTAGTAATGTGCCATTCTTCAATCCCCAATAGACAAAAAGAGATCGGAACGGAGAGAATTCAATCTGGTTTGAACGGATTACGAAGGGATTCCTCTCACTTTCATTCCTTTTCCTTTCTCTTGTTCTCTCTCGAGAGAGACTAAGGAATGGAATGCCCTGTTGAGTAACCGGTCGAAAAAGAGATTCAGTCATTCAACAGATGGGAACACGGATAGGTTCCATGAGATTGAGGTCAGTAGCTTCTCCCCTTCCTTCTTCCCTCCCTTCTCCTCACCTATCCTCTTCACATTGCGCTGCACAATCTTCTTCATTCTTACACGTGATTGCAGTCTCCAATAGATTATCACGACGTGATTCAATACTGAAATGGGAAGAATGAATAGAAGGAAGAGAGGAATGGAATACCTCTGATCGATGGATGATTCATCTTCATCATCACTCAGGGTAAGAATTTCCTCTACAGAAGTGGGCGAAGGAACGGATAATTCGTGACTAGATCTAAATGATTAACTGTCAAATCTCTTCACTCCTTTATCAATTACCTGAATCTCTTTTCAGCAGAAGATCCTTCAGATCGGAATCTCACTTCTGATTCCCTTGATGAAGTGGAAGGTTGATGAGATAAGAGACGATTGAGAGATGCATCTCCATCGATAGAAGAAGGAGAAGAAGAAGAAGAGAGTGGAATAGAAGGGAAATGACGAAGTGAAGAAGGAGCAACTTGAAGAAGAGGATGATCATTCATTCCAAGTATTGAAGAATTCTCACCTTCATTAGTCACTTCATTCTCTTTCTTCTCTATAATAGAAGGAGATCTTCTTGGTTGACATACACATCGACGAGAGAATGGATATTCATTCTCTCTCACACATCGAGCTGATTGACTAAGAATATAATATTGATCACTACTTCGTTTCATAATTCGTCCTCTTACCCTCCATTTCCCTGATCTTTACATTTTGCTTGACATTTGATATGAGATGCCCTTCCAATACAAGTTCGATCCAAATTGGCATTTCTTCCTTCCATTCCATTCTTTCTCGCGAGAGATGCAATATGAATTGGCTTCTCTCGAATCTATTCAATAGTTCTGACTATTGTTCACTCTGTCAAATCATACCTCGGGCATCATAATTCCCATTGCATCTCGTGTACTCTGTGGTCCTCGAGCTATTGAATCGACTGACGAAGAAGGAAGAGATCGAGAGAATTCATCAGGTGATACAAATCGAGTTGATGCAGGAGAGGGAAGAGAAGGAAGATGAGATGGAAGGGGAGAATGACCTCCAATAGGAATGAAAGACTGTTGATCAGGAGGAACTAAACGAGGAGGGAATGTTGATGAAGGAGGAGGGACTGAATGGAAAGGAATTAGAATAGGAAGGAGGAAAAGAAACTGACGTGTTGTAGTTGGAATTGGTCTGGAGATACCTCTCATTGGAGGAGGAACAATTGGGACGAATGCATTTTCAGGCTGAAGAGATTAATTGAATGAAGTCGTTAAAATTAAATTCTTACCATTCCTCCACGAGAAGGTTCAATCACAATTTGATTAGAATGAGTAGGATGAGGGAATTGAGGCATTCCTGCGATAACATCATAATCATGAGGGATAAATCTATCTATCTCTAATTACCTTGCAATGAGGGAAGTTGCTGGGACGAAAGGAAGGATGAAGATGGAGGAGAAGGGGGAGATGGAGCCATTGGCTAACAATTTGAATAGTGTTAGCATGAGATATGATCTTGTTGGGTTGAACCTGTTGTTTTGAAGGAAGCATTGAGGCACGGAAGGGAGATGAAGCGATGTGAGATAGAGGAGTTGATGGAAGAGACTGAAGAGAGAAGATGAAGAGAAGGAAGGGGAGGAAAGGAGACTGACAAGGAGGGATTGATGCATTCTCTGTGATAATGGACATGGTTCGAAGAGAGTTGACAGATCATCGATAAGAATTGAATCTCCCATCGTGAGGTTTGAGAAACGGAATGATATCTGTAATGAGAGATCATTGTTATTTACAGTATTTTTGTAATGTATTTTTCTGATGCTACGACGATGGAAATGGCAAATGGAATAAATTTGTAGGTACCATGAATGAGCTAGTCTGCGGCATTGCTTCACTTGTCGTTCTTCCATTCGGAGTCATAACGGGAGCACAATACGCCTCCTTTTCCTCCCTGCAACAATTATGGTGTTTAAACAACGAAGAATTTGTGAAAACCCAACGATAAAAGATCAAATAAATTCTGTAACTAAATTAACACAAAGTGTTCAATGCGAAAAAAATACTTGAAGCACAGTTCGACGACCACCCAAGGAGCCCTCCACATTCTCATCGTTACGTTTACATCTTCCTGAAGAAGAATTATAGAATCACGATCAAAATATAGTTTTCATAATTTCATTGTTCTCACTTTGGAGCACAATCCTGGACAAGTATCCAGAGAGATTGAAGTGACTCCTTCCCTTGAGACAGCTACAAGATATTCACCAGCTGAAGAGAATTCATTCATCGAATGGATAGATAAAGTAACAAACAGGGTGCTTCCTTGGGGCCAAAAGGAAGAATTCCATGCTCCCGAGCAGAGAACCAATCTGCTCCCTGTATTCATTATTCATTATTGTCTTTAATTGCCTTTCTCACTTTTGATCTCTGCCATCCACAATTGGAGAATGAAGATGAACAAGTGAGATCAAATGGAGAAGGAGAAAGAGGACATGATTGATCCATTTCTAATCTCTCTATCGTCGAATGAAGTTTGATGGCAGGAAGAGAGAATTGTAATCTGGAAGACATCTTGGATGATCTCTCCATGATCTCTCGACTCTTTCTCGTTGCTCGTTTCTTTTTCATTAGTTTCGAGATATCAAGTGGTTCGAAAGTGGCAGAATGAATAGATTCTCGATCTCGAGTCCTTTGAGTGAAAGGGAAGATTCTTTCAATGAAGTGGAAAGGGCGAATCGATCAAGCGGATTATTATATTCCCTCTGGCAATTATTCTATTGGGCATTGGAAATGGAGAGAATGGATGGAGAAGCAGTCGAGAGTTATAGGGATGAGTAGAGTGGACATAAGAAAGGAGATTGTTCTCTTACCTGGCAGGAGAAAGAGCATTGAGAACTGTTGATGAATCACAATAGGAAGAAGGGAGAATACAACGACAAGAGAAGGAACGAATACCGAAGAATGATAGAAGAGTTCCTGATTGAGGAAAGATCAATGGACACAATTGGATAGGCATCTTATCTATCTCCTTCTATTATCCATATTTTCCGTGATCGACTCTGGTCGTCGAAAAAGTACGTAATGATTACCAGTAGATCTAAGATAGCATCCACTGCTAATTCTCAATGGATATTGTTGCATGCATTTCCTTTCACAATCTGCATCGAATCCTTCTCTTTGGGGACAAATGTCCTCTGGTATATCTGAATGGATGGGATGAGTTCTTTCTGAGTGAGAGAGAAGCTTCTCAATACTCTCAACCTTCACCCCTTAGTATGCAAACTACACGAAGAGACCATAGGGAGAAATACCATCCGGTTATAGAGAATTATACTCGAGAGAATGAAACTTACACTTGTTTGCAGTCTATCGGGATCAAAAAGAGCATCCATCATCATAATGGAGTCCATTTTCATCCCTATCGATGTTCACATTCACTTCTACATAAATTAGCCGCCCTTTAGCTCCATTTCACATTTTCCCTTTCGTCTTTTCCCTTTTTCTCTCATCGAAAACTTTCGCTCCATGTGGGTCACTTTTGAATGAATAGTGCATGAGATCGAGAGTAAATTTAAGCTAGAGAAAAGAAAGAACAAAGGAATTGAAGAGAGTTCAGAGAAGAAAGGAGAAGAGAGAACTGAATTGCCCCTGAGGATACAGCTTACACGATAGAAGAACGGTTTAGGATAGACGAAAGAATGGAATTGAATGGACTACTAGTCGGCTATTCAACTAACTCCAAGTGAAATGCCAATGAAACAACCCGCTAAATACACCCGAAATCGCGACAAAAAGTACAGGGAAGTTGAAGGAGGAATGTACTAGTCAGGATGAAGGAGTGGATGGATACCTTTGATACAATCTTCAGCTATCGATAACTGAAGGAGAAGAATAAGAGATAACCAAGAAAGAATCCTCCATCGGAGAATCATAGAAGATACTGAAACTAATTGTAAAAGATTGAATAGATTATGAAGAATGAAAGAATGAGAAGGATACACGGATAGCTTATAACTCGAACAGGAAATAGTACGGATTTAAAGGATGAAGAGAAAGGATCAGACAAGCTTCACTTCTCTATTCAGATAGAGAAAATAGAGAGAATAAAGATGGAAAAGATTACGATGAAATCTCGTAATGATCGAAAGTTGGCGTAGAGTCAAGCTATGGAAAGAGGGAAAGTGAGAGATTTTGGAGGGCGATTGGTAAATCTTAGATGATAAAGAGATAGAGTAGAAGGAAGAATAGATGATGAGAGGAAGATGAATCATTTATCGAGTGTTGATATGGATAATGAATGGAATCTCGATATGGAAGGGGATGATTCGTTGTGGTTGATAGAGACTGATTGTAACTGAGATGATCAACTCTAGGAAGAAGAGTCTAATTGAAAGAAACACTGAGAATTATTGAGAAGTAAGTGAAATAACTGGATGAAAGAAATTGAATCCTAGAACCGAAAAATGGAAAAGACGGGAACTGAGATGGACACTGTAAGAGAGATGCGATGGATGGCCTAGAGAGAGAGAGGGAGGGAGAAGGGAGGAAGGAAGGGATGGAGTCTAGACAGCCTTCGGAGCGGGATTAATCAGATATCGATCATCTTCTTCTTCCTCTTCGAATTGATCACAGCAATTGCGCATTGCCGCTGTGAGGTAACTGCAATGGGAGGAGTCACGGCATGAATGGGAGGAGGAGAAGGAGGGAGAGGGAAGGAGAGGGAGGGAGAGGGAGAGGAGGGAGGGAAACAGGCTCAATGGAGAAAGATGGAACGGATATGGAGAGGATCGAGAATACACAATAAGGAAAAAATGAGAGAATTCTTGCACCCCAGGGATCAATGATTATTGTAGTTTACAGTACCTGGTAGGAATATCTCCCAGATTAAGTGACATATGTTGAATGACGAATAGACCATCCTTACCAAGAGCACGGAAGAATCTTTCCCTGGAATGAATGACTCATTCCTTTCTTCATACCTATCTATTATGAGTACCCCCTCTGCCATCCCCTCAACGTATTCAGTCCGTTCACATTATTATGGAAAAAAGTAAGGGAACTTTGGTGAGCATTACCCTCTCTCACTAACTGGATCGTAACTGTATAGGAAGAGATGAAAGAGGGATGGCATAATTGAGGAATGTTGTTCCTTTCGAGATGGATTATAATCAATTGATCAACTTACTTGGAAGGGGCTGAATTTGCCTCTGTGGAGCAAGAGAGAAGATCACGCACTTTCTTACGGGCCTTCAATGAATGGATGAGATGGAATGGGGATGGATATCTTACATTAGTCCACATGCAGATATTGACTATCCATGAGATTGAATTCCATGAGGAAACAACAGCGACGAAGAGAAGCCAAAACCTGAGATAGAGATGAGAGAATACTCTCAATGAAGATGGACTGACCAAAGGAAGAGACAGATCTTCTCGTAGTAGATATTCAGATGGAGTACACAGAGGACTGTATCCAACTGAAATTGATCACTCTACATATTACCATATACGAGGAATCTCTCACCTGAACAGAAGCGGGTCTTCTCCTCTGGAAGTCACAATGGACTATACGGGGGAAATGGCCCGTTGTCTGAATTTGACTTGTTTCCATACTAATTTTTTGTAAATAATGATGAGCATTGAGGATGAATTGAATAGATGTGATCACCTGCCAATCTTCTCCTTGGAATAGATCAACGAGAACATTCGGTCCCCAGAAGGCATACGTCGTCGATTGAAGGAATCCATTCAACCAATACCACTCAAAGAACAATTTTACTTTTTATTTTACGACAGTCTGTGATAGATTGCATGCACAGAATATCCCGAATAGATGTGTTACCTGAGCCCATGCATTGAGTGTCTGGAGTACAGTGGATGCAGCGTAGTATGTAGACAGATCACGACCTGATTTGCGACGAGCGAGACGAAGACCTGAAGAGGGAAGGGAATGGAGGATGGAAGGGGAGAGAGAGGGGGGGGGGAGGAAGTTCACCTTCCCAGATGAACACTGCTGGCCGACCCTCGAATGCTGCGATACGAGCTGAAAAAAATTGTATTGGTGGGGTGTAATTTCGCATATTTAAGAGACCTTCTCCATAAAAATTCAGCATGTACCGGACATCCTCCAGGATTTTTGAGTCAGACCTCCATATTGCGGTCACAGGAGAGGGTCGACCCCTTGTTTATAAAACTACAGTACTTAGCCCCTCTAGCCTCCTACGCGTGCCGCCACGCGCGCGCGAATGTCGGATTTTGGCCAAAAACGTGATATTCAACCGTACGAGCTAGACATGAAATTTCTTTTGTGTTATGTTAGTGACCTCTTATGTGCAAAAACGCACCATTGAAGACAAATAAATAATTCATTTCAATTAGATTTTTTGAAGATTTATTTTGATTTTTCGTCTTTTTGCTGCCTCAGAATCGTTTGTCCGGGATCTCACATAGCAAATATTGTAGCCCTTATGATCCTGTAATAGCCCCACCACAAATTTCGAAGATCGAGATTTTCACGAGTGCTGAAAAATGAGATTGAACGATGTCGAGTGCAATTATCGAACATTCGAATTCTTTCAATTGGCTCTCTATTGCCTTGATTTCACTTTCAAAATTCTCAGAGTACTGTATCCACAGTATTTGGAGCGTATACAGAATTTTACAGATTGATTCAGGGCAGATTTCTTCAAACCTGCGAATTGCTTCTAAAATAATTTTCGCGGATGCATGTTTTCTCATTATTCGTATACTTGCATACGTTTGCCCGGGATTTCACCTAGTATATATTTTGGCCTTCACCCGTCTGCGTAATACCAGCAACAAATAAAGACCATCCAGCTTTTCACAAGTGTCTAAAAGTTCATCTGGAAGACTCAGAGTACATCACACAAATACTGTTTTGTCGCTTTCTGGCTATCCCGTATGCGATTTTTGAAAAGTACCACTCAAAATAAATTGATAAACTATCAGGCGTATACTCTTCGCCATATGAGTCGAATTCGCCACCATGACATTTTTGACCCATGACCCGGGGTTCATGCCTCAAAAGTGAATCTCGACCATGAACCCCGGGTCATGGTTCAAAAATTCATGTGAATGGGCATATCGGAATATTTGAATTTAGGATGTGCAATACATGTTACACTGACCCAAGAATGCAGCAGCCCAAGAATTAGTCCAATTGGACTTCCTTTTATTCTGGCCATATTGGACCATGACCCGGGGTTCATGGTCGAGGTTCACTTTTGAGGCATGAACCCCGGGTCATGGGTCAAAAATGTCATGGTGGCGAATTCGACTCATATGGCGAAGAGTATACGCCTGATAGTGTATCAATTTATTTTGAGTGGTATTTTTCAAAAATCACATACGGGATAGCCAGAAAGCAACAAAACAGTATTTCTGTGATCTGCTCTGAGTCTTCCAGACGAACCTTTGGACACTCGTGAAAAGCTGGATGGTCTTTATTTGTTGCTGGTATTACGCAGACGGGTGATGGCCAAAATATATACTAGGTGAAATCCCGGGCAAACGTATGCAAGTATACGAATAATGAGAAAACATGCATCCGCGAAAATCATTTTTGAAGCAATTCGCAGGTTTGAAGAAGTCTGCCCTGAATCAATCTGTAAAATTCTGTATACGCTCCAAATACTGTGGATACAGTACTCTGAGAATTTTGAAAGTGAAATCAAGGCAATAGAGAGCCAATTGAAAGAATTCGAATGTTCGATAATTGCACTCGACATCGTTCAATCTCATTTTTCAGCACTCGTGAAAATCTCGATCTTCGAAATTTGTGGTGGGGCTATTACAGGATCATAAGGGCTACAATATTTGCTATGTGAGATCCCGGACAAACGATTCTGAGGCAGCAAAAAGACGAAAAATCAAAATAAATCTTCAAAAAATCTAATTGAAATGAATTATTTATTTGTCTTCAATGGTGCGTTTTTGCACATAAGAGGTCACTAACATAACACAAAAGAAATTTCATGTCTAGCTCGTACGGTTGAATATCACGTTTTTGGCCAAAATCCGACATTCGCGCGCGCGTGGCGGCACGCGTAGGAGGCTAGAGGGGCTAAGTACTGTAGTTTTATAAACAAGGGGTCGACCCTCTCCTGTGACCGCAATATGGAGGTCTCACTCAAAAATCCTGGAGGATGTCCGGAAGAGGGGCGAAATGGTGAATTTTTATGGAGAAGGTCTCATAAATAAAAATTGTAACAAACTAACACTTGAATGCTCCATCATTGTTCTTGACTGAATTCCAGAAGTCATCGACATATCGAATTGCTCCTCCCAGATCATAACCTGATAGAGAAATGAGTAGACGATAGAAAGGGATGAATACCAGAATGATTGGCGAGTGAACTCCACATGAATCGAGGAATATAGAAGAGAAGAGCTTGAAGAGCAAGAATATAGGGAACCTGAATGAATAGATTGAAGAAAAATGAAGAATAGACTAGGAAAGACTAACCCACTGATAGTAATTGATCTCATTCTTCCTCCTTTCTGTTTCATCATGAGTCAATTCTTGATCGAGAGGAACGAAGTATGTACCGTGTACGTAGCAATATCTGAGAGAGAGAGGAGTTAATTGATCTTTGATCTTTAGTGAGGGGAATATCTCACTGATTGACGAAGTCGCTCCATTGCTTCGTGAATTGTGCAGGAGTCCAGCAAGTGATCGGATCTCCCCTGAAAAGAATATTCATTGAAGAAAGTTCATTTCTTCAAATATGGTAAGCAACATCCCCTTATAAATGGTTCTGATCACCCGTGCCAACATCATCTTTTACAAACACTTTCGATAATGTGTATAGAAAATTACTGACCAGAAATGGCTTGATCCTAGCAAAACGGAGCAAAGAGCGAGGATTGCAACTGTGATACGAGAATTGAGTCGCTCTGCCTGAATCAAATTATCAATTATCAATAATCAGGAAATCAAAATTCCAGTCATTCACGTTATCTCCCCGATACCCTCAATCCCCCCCTTCCCATTCCTTCATCCGCTCTCACCCTTGTATTCTTCTACGTGGTTGCTTCTCATTGAGTGTGCTCAAACAATCTCAATTGACTAGAAGGAGAGAAGTAGAGATGATGTACAAGTACAATAGGAGAACAAGAGACGTCGGATCGAGGGAGAGAGAGGGGAAGGAGGGGAATAACCAAAGATGTCATCATACTGACCTTTTCCCCATCTCTATCTTTCTATTGGATGACAAGGATACTGTATCTATTTCATTGGATGAATATCCTTTGTCTATACAGAAAGTATCAGCAGTTTACAATCCTTCGGAATTTTATTTCAACTCACAAAGTCTCCTTTTGGTTGTTTGAATGCTTTTCCGATGATTGAATTCACGGAGCTAAGAGCTCCCAATGAAATACTCATCTTTGAGATGAAGAGTGGATGACCACGAGATTACCCTGATATGATGATTGTTATGATAGAGACAAAATCTATGTAAAATATAACAAATGGATCGATAAACCATTACGATTATCTCGTGATTGGTTCAGAACTGATAGCATAACGAGAGGGGGAGGGGGAGAGGGGAGGGGGCGATGGTTCGAGGGATGAGCAGAGTAATAATATTGAGACGGTTGAGTGGTAAGAAGGATGTTGAAGCAAGAAGCAAGCAAATACTGTAGAGATGAGAGGAGAGAAGAAGGGAAGAGAAGAGGTACTGATATGATGGAGAAGAATTGGGACAGTTCAAACGTTCTTTGACGTTTGGGTGCAGATAACCTTTAGAGGAGGACTGTCAGTCTGCGAATACCTAGTATGAATAACATGGGAAAGAAAGGCGCAATCGATCGATGGAATGAATGGGAGTCCTCCCTCTCTCCAAATGTTGACTACAGAAAAGAAGAGGAAGGAAGGGAAAGAGAGAAGTGATTTCCAATCCATGTCCCTCCATTCTGAGACACATTCAAATGCTAACGACTCTGTTATTCCAACTAAAATGTCATATCCGAGTGCCAATTCGGATTGTGTGCAAACTGCGTAGATAATATAATCCAAATTCTCCTGATTTGAAGTCGGGAAAATCATTTTTTTAAATAATCTGAAAGCAGCTTTCGGATAAAAAAAAGGTTGTCTGAGAATGTGAAAGAAGAAAGAGAAGATAAGCCGAATTCTGATCACCCGAGAAAGTGCGAAGAGCGCGAAAGAGCAATGAGACTGAGAAGGGAGAGAACGGAGAAAGGAAGAGAGAAGGGACTTCTTCTGTTTCTCCCTTCCATTCAACTCTCTCTCTTCCCTCACTGTAGAATACTCAGACACGAACAATGGAAGACACGAAGGATCTCCTTACTTCCCTAAGAAAGAGATCGAACGGGGCTTTGTATGAGGGAATTCCTCTCTTGTAAACAAACGTCACTTACAACTCAATAATCGAAGGAGATTGGGCATATTCGAAAATATGAAATGTAGCCAGAATATGATGGAAACAAAAAAGAGTAGATCAAAGACGGGCTTGTCTTCTCTTTTTCTCTTGGAGGGATGAGTTGTAGTTCGTTTGTCCATTGTATTAGACAAGAAGTGCTAATCCCTCTCTCTTACATCGGACGAAGAATTGATGGAATTGCGAATTATCGAGTCTTATCCATCAATCGAACGACGTAATATTTACTAAATTCGATGGACGTGACAGATCGCAAGAAGTTCTCATCTACAATTAGAATTTCCTTGTATTTCCTTGAGTATCCGTTCTATCCATCCTGTTTTGACTCTTTTGATGTTCCCATCGGTCGAAGAAATTCCCACTCTCTTTCTTCTTCCTCTTTCAAATTGACGTTATCTCTATTGTCCACGATCCATCAGCTGGAAATTGAAGCATACTTAGTGCATGAAGTGCTCACGAAATCTCTAGATTCAAAGATCACTGTTTACTGGATATTTGATTATATTCAGTCTCATTCATTCTTGCAAGTGTCCGAATATTCGAAGATCGGAGAGATAAGATGATAACATCCCGTGAGTTTGTACAATAACAGAGGTGAATAATGGAGATCACTTCATGTCTCCTATCTCCTTTCTATACGAGTCTGACATACATGTGACCTCTACTGAATTGAGTCTTCGTTCGTTGAGTGCGAAGGTTAGTAAATCATTCGAGAAGAATTCATTGAGAATATTCCTGGAAGAGAAGATTAATTGCATCTCTTGCAGTCGAAGTGAAATGATCTTCGGATGCAATTATTATATTTATGCAGTGTTTTGATTAATATCGTTCTTTTCTCAGAAAAGAAATGGAAGAATACAATTTTCAAATACTAGAAAAGGCGTGTAACTACATATTATATCCGTTGTATAAATAATAGTGGGATAAGAGAGAGGAAGGTAATGATTAGACTCTTATGACAACAATCATCGTCATCTCAGCCCAATTATATGGATGATGTCGTCATAAAGAATGAAGAATTCGTATTATAATACATAAAGAAGAGATTGTGGGAGGAGAAGTGGAAAACAAACGAATTACAGTGATTTTCAATATCGCATTTCGAAAGCATAAAAATATTACTTACAATATTTTTCGAAAACACTTGGACGGTACTAAAAGGGAAGAAATCTCGAAAGAAACAAGACAGACAAAATGTACGATGGTCCTTCGGAGTTGTAAACCCATCGAATGCATAAGAAAGAGATTACTTCTCCCCTTCTCTGTCTACAGTCATTCTTTCGTCTTCCGTCTTCCGTTCGAACGGACGAAAGTAACTGACACTAAGGAACAGTGTCGACGTCTAGACGAAAATGAGGGAGACGATCCTATCTTATTTGAACCATTCTTCGACGAAAAGAATGGGAAGAATGAGAATGATTGTCTCCATCTTTTAGAAGACGACATTGTTCACTGCATCCAATCTCATATCTCTCTTGTCATAATTGTTCCTTTATTGCTGCACCTTCTACTGTTCATTTCTTCGATTGCATGTTCTTCATTGCACGCAAATATATTTATTAAAATATTTATCAAAAACCATGTCGTGATGTTATTGAAGATCCTTCGTCACTTCTTTTTCTACAACATTTTCTTTGTATCCTTCAATTTCAATTTCTCTGCAGCAGTCGTCAATTTCACCTGTTGACGGAAAACATCGAGAATTCTGACTCATTCATCCGACTGTTTCAGAAAACTCTAGTGAATGAATTGGGTCGGAAATGGAGATATTGAGAGATATCTACTGCATTGTGAGTACAATTGACTCTTCGACGTAATCTCCAATCTCTATACTGTACGACTCCTCTAATTCTTACCATTCCATTGTTTTGTTACTCGTATTCGATAGAGGAAATCATGTGATTACTCATGGTCGTCCTCCTCCTTCTCCTCCTTCCTCCCTTCCCTTCCCCCTTCTCGCCTTCTCTCCTCCCCCACTATCCTCCTACTTCGCGATAACCCAAATTGCATTGTCTTGTATCTTCTTGTTTCTAAACCCCTTCCACCCATCTGTTTTCCTCTCTTTTTTCAAGAATCTGTAAGAAAATTGATGCTCCAAAGAGTGAATCACATAGACTAAATGAGGAGATTAATGAAGTGCAGTCGATGAGGAGAATAGAAGAATGACACATTTAGAAGGAATCGACGATGAGACATCAGAATTCTTACTCGTCTTTCGTTCATGATCTTATTCGAATGTAGTAAACATATCATCCAAATCTCGATAACAATGAATCAGTCTGAGAATGAAGTAAATCCATGTGACAGAAGAGATTTGTTCAGTATTGGGAAGAGTGGAGGGAAGTGCAGAAACATCTGCAACATAGATACTCACACTACTAATGAATCTCCACGTTTCAATATAATATCGTAATCAGAGAAGAGGAGAGAGTGTGGAAAAGGAGAGAGTGCAGACAAATATGCAACACATTCCCATTCATCCCATTCATAATGAGACTGCGATTCATAGAATGAAGAAAGGTTATTAGTCAGTCGAGACTCCCTCTATCTCCTTCTATCTCCCTCTCTCTCTCTCTCTCTCTTCCCGGTTCATTTCACAGCGTTTTCCAATCAATTCAAATGACATCGTCAGAATCGAAATTTCACAATAAACACTCGAGAGCACTCAAATACGCTGCTGTTGGCTGAGAATGGTAAATTCTTCACTCAAATTGAATTTGATACTGTCTCCAGACATGTGCGATTCGAAAAACGTGAAATCCTTGGTAGATTGAATTGGGTACTCTCATTGATAATATATTCTTCCTAGGAGTGGACGATATTTCACTCCTACTCTCAATATTCCTTCCTCTTTCAATCTCCAAACCAGAAAGACTTTCTTGGGACGGCTGATTTATTCTCACTTCAAATGAATTTCATGGCTTCGCTCTCTCGAAATTGGAATAGAATCTGAAGAAGAACGACGAAAAACTTTCTAATGAATCTCATCAATGATCTCATGCTTCTCTTTTTTTCTTGTAATCGTTTGAAATCTCCGCCCCCTCACAAATGGTTCAATTCCCCTTTTCTTCACAATAACACATGGTAGTTGCCACTTCCCTCTCCAAAGTGTTTCCGGACTTTCCTTTGTATATAAACCCACAAACAAATTATGTATCTCACTAGAATCAAAATAGGTGTGAACTGGAAAAGACCTCGACATGAGGACTGATCTTCCATCACATGGACAGATGAAATCAGATGACGTCATCGTGTGATTTGAGGAAGGGGGAGGACAGACAGAAGAGAAGAAGGAAAGGAGGGGAGGAGATTAGACTCCGCCCCTTTTGGAGACCTCCTCCCTCCTCAGTCTTTCCTTCATTCTTCGTCCTCTTCATCCAAAAGGGGACTCCATTCTCCATGTCTTCTTCTTCTCTTTTCTCTCTTCTTCTATTCATCGGTGCAGCTGCAGCAATATTCGATGATACTTCTCTTCCTGCAGCATCTCCTGCTGAATCAATGGTTAGTCCCTTCCTTCTCCTCCCTCTTTGATTGTAGAGAAGTCATGCATGCACGAGATGGTTCGATCACAAATCTGTTGAATGAATCTCTCATTTTGCATCTTTGGGCGAATTTTGAAGAGTAGTCACGAATGCTGTCGTGAGAGGGAATCCGTGTAACTTGTTGAGAATGGTTGCGTGAGTGAGATCTTCCTCCTTCTTATTCATTCTGTAGTCTGGACGAAGGAATGCGTAGGAGTATACAATCCGTGTGAAGAGAGAGAGAGAGAGAGAGAGTAAGTCTTGTCTTCTGTCCTTCTGTCGTGTATCAATCATTCCCTTCCTTCTCGATCCAACGAAGGAAACGGGAGCAAAGTTGTGTCACTTTATGTCACCATCCTGCAATCTGAATCCTCTCTCTTTCCTTCCTCTCCTTCTAACGAGAGGAATGCTCTCATTCTACAGTATTCATTCAATTGCCCTATTCAGTATATCACATGTTGTTCCATTGGAAGATCTTCGTCTTCTTTGATTAGTACACATGACAATTCATCTCTGTCTCTTTCCCCTTTTTCTTCCTTCCAAAAGGGGGCAAATTATTCATGCACCCAACAGATATTGGATGCTTCCCCACCACAGATCTTCCCATAGTCATTCCTCTTACGGATACCTCTCCTCCTCTCTCTCTCTTCCTCCCTCATTCTCTCTCTTATCATTTCAACAGTTTCAATTTCCCTTCATCATTTCCTCTTCATCGCAATCTTCGTCACTTCCACTCCTCTCTTCTTATTCTCCTTTCATTGTTTTCTCTTGTCCTCTATTTCTCTTCTCACCAATTTGAGACTGAAATCTCCTCGTGTGATACCGGAACTGAACTCCCTTCCTGGCCGATCTCCGTCTAGTCCCCCCCCCCCCTCCCTCCCCCTCCCTCTCTCTCTCTCTTGTCCTTCCTACAGAGTAGATCGTCCTTCTGAATACACGTCACTCTCTCGTGAGATTCCTTGTCTAGTAATTCAACGAGGGAGGAAGAGAGGGAGACGACTGTACAAGAGAGAGAGTGAGTCTATCTCATCTGTCTACCTCCACTCGGATTGAGTCTCCTTCTCACCACTTCTTCTTCATTATCTCATTACTCGAAACGAAGGGCGAGAAAGGAGACAAACAAAGATGATGAGAGAAAAGAAGAAAAGAGGGAATGTTAGGAAGCACAATGGCAATCTACGATCCTTGTACGAGTAGAGAGAGCGAGAGGAAGGGATACTGCAGAGGAAGGCCATTCTGGAAGAGAATGATAGGAGGAAGAGACAAGGATGCTATATCTAGACACTATGTTCCACACAAACTGTAGACCAATCCCATGAACTTGTATCAACCATTGAGTACAAAATAACTAAATAAATGTATTGCAGCCTCGTGATTCTCTACGACAGAAGATCATCGATACATGCAATTTCCCATCAGAGAGAATGACTCCCGATCAGTATTCTCTATGCAGTAAGTCATTCATTCATCTGACCCATCTCTAATTACCGTATTCAGCTCGTCTCGTTTCACTCTTCCGAATGGAAATTGTGAATGAAGAGAAAGAGGATCAACCATCACAGATTCCTCTTGCAAAGAGAAAGGCATCATTCATTCGATTCGGAAAGAGATCTTCTCCTCTTGAATATGAAGAGATCGATTCCGTCCCTGAGAAGAGGAAAGCTTCTTTCATCAGATTCGGACGACGATAGACAATGAATCCCTTCCCTTTCCTTCCCTTCCCTCCCTCCCTTCCCTCTCTCGGGTAGGATCCATCCTTCCCAGTGATCTCTTCCATCGGTTATCATCTGTCCCCTTACTGTCTATCCTTCCTTCCCCCCTCTGAGAGTCACAATTATAGACCCGTGAGATAAAATCTTTGCTCGTTTCCAATCCATTCTTCTCATTTCTTCTTGTACACACAAATTGGTCGGCAACTGAATCAGAGGGAGAACAATGATGTCAAACGGGTCGTTTTCCCATGTAAAGAGTTGATTTCGAATGGAAGAAGTCCGACTAACAAAATTCGTTTTAGAAGAGAAAGAAAGTGAAAGGGAAGAAGCTGATTAGCATTGGGAATCCAAGGGTGATCCGAAGTTGTTTCCATGATGAAAAAGAGAGAGACGAAGACAATGAGATGCATAGGGAGAGAGGGGGAAGGGGAAAGGGGAGGGGGATAGAGGGGAGTACTGTGGAAGGAGGTTGTTCCTCTGTTGTAGATCATGTGGAAGGAAGAAGATTGACAGAAGAAGAGGAGGAGTAATGGAGTGGAACTGATGGACGATGATGAAGAGAAGGATGGAGGAGAAGAGGATCGAGACAAGGAAGAGACCCATCCCTGTCCCTTCTCCCCTTCTCTTCACTACAATCCCATCGAATGACGTCCACAGTCTTGATCTACCTCCCTCTCCCCTTCTTCTCTTTCTCAATTCCATCGTCCATTCATCTTCATTCCAGTCGGGAGTCAATGAGGAAAACGGGGCATGGAATGGGAAATATCATAAAGGGTTGGCTGGTTATGGGAGAGTGGAGGAGGAAGGAGCCTGCTATTCCAGTAGACGTCAAACGATGCACTCATTCCTTGGAGAGGGATGAGGAAGGGAAGGAAGAGGGTGAGGGGGGTATGCAATAGATACTCTTCCTACTCTACGGGTTCTTAGCAGTTTCTCACTCACAACATCTTGGTTCATCTCCAATTACAGAAGTCGTCACTTCTCTCACATAACTCGTTTCTCAGTGAGGTCATTCGATATATCGTCCCTTCCTAAAGAGAGACTCAATTCATTCCCCTTACATTACTCCATCAACAATCTGTAATATCCAACTATCCAATCGATCTCCTCTATTTCTCTTTAATTTCTGTAATGATAACACTATTCGTCATGGAGTTCGAAAGGAGAAGAAGGGTAGAGAATAAATCAGAGGAAGTGTCTTCGATTCCCTTGGGAGACACACGAAACACTATTCAATTGACGGAAGACTTCTCATTCCTTTGCTGTGAAACGAAGTGAAAAGAAGGGGCAATTGAAAGATTGACAGAAAGAGATTTATCATTTGTAGAGGGCAGAAAAGAACGTCATTCAATGGGAAGAAAACATAAGGAATTGAATGAAAACAATGGAAAGAAAGTGAGGAGAATGGAAAGAAGGCATGGGGTCTTCACATCTTGACACGTTTACTATCCATTCCTAACTTAGGAAAACCCCGAAAAACAAAGAAAAATTAACTCGTTTCAGTTATCGATTGGGACGTCGTCGGATACGGTATTCCTTAGATCGATTTCGATCGTTCGTTCTATCCATTCATTGAGTGATTCATCGTATGGAAGAGGAAGAGCAATAAGAAGTGAATGAGAAGAAGAGAGGACCGAAGGAAGGACCACATCTGAATTATGTAATGGTATATTCCCTCTTCGTTGTTGTATTCATTACACGATATCAACCTCTAAATCCACTTCCTCATTTTCTATCTTATCCATTCTCCAACTCTATCTTTTTATCCACTCTACTCCGATCACACTTCTACTCTAACGATATTAGTAGATTGTGAGTCTTCCTTCTCTTCCCTTCTACCGTACTCTCATCAAATGATGTCATTATTCCAATCCGATGGAAGAAGTCCTCATCTCCTCGTGCCAATTGTCTTCTTCTTATCCTTCCCAACTACTAAATCTCTTTCTCTATCTCTCTTTCTTCCTTTATCTCTCACAAGTCAGATTAAGAGAGAGACTATTTCATATTCTAATCCACGCCTTCTGTCCTTCTTTCCCTTCAATTAATTCAAATCTCGACAATTCGTCCAATTCACGAAGAAGAAGAAGGAGAAGGACAAAAGAAAGTTTCTCTAACGTCTGCTAAAAACTATAGGCAAGTCCCAAGTAAAAGCACTTCAAGCATATACAGTATTCCTCCCACTCAAATTCCTCCATTCATGAATAGCTTCTTCTCTCTTCTCGAACTTGACTCAATCTCTTTCTCAATGTTTGCTAACTGAATCTTTTCGCAAGGAACGTTCGTCCTTTCATATCTCCATTCTGATGAAAAAGGCCGAAAATGAGATTGAGACTGTGTCGTAGGAGGGGAAAAGTGGATAAGGATGAAGGGAAGAGATGCAAATTGTAGAGAAGGAAAGAGAATAGAATGGGTTCAGTAGATAGATCGGATGGACGAAGCAAGATTCAATTTCAGTGAGGATATCGCTTATTTGGAATGGACGAATCAGAAGAAAGAAGAACTATTTGGATAATATTTAATAGCATGATTATGCTCAACAATAATACTTTGCTATTTATGTGAGAAACTGTGTGGAAGAGGCATTACACAGTCAATTCAAGTTCATTCCACTTACGAATTAGTCATCGTCTAGTCTGGTAGATACCTTCCCATCCCCCCCTCTCTCTCTCTCTTTCTATCCTCCACCCACGAGACAATGGCACCCTCAATGGATCTCATTCCCATCAACACAATTCGTCAATCCATTCATCACTATTTTGCTTCGTCTTAATAAAGTTTAATTTCGACGTGCAATTACTCTTTATTTCTATTCCCAAATTGAATGGAACTTACGAAGAGTTTTGAGTTGAGGATAGAGATTGGTTATGTCAGATGGAAGATTCTTTCCCAAGGGAATAGTTCTCCAGTCTAAATAACGTCAGAACAGTAGCAATAAATAGACAAAACGACTACCGTACCCTCATCTCCTTCAGATTCTTCATTATCCTTCAATGGAAGTTTGAGTAGAATTGAGATATTAATCTGAATAGATACGATATTCCTAAACAGTAGTGAAAACTTCTCCAATACCTGTCTCTCTTCTTCTTCTTCTTCATTCGCCATTTCTATTTCTTTCTCCCCTTCTTTTTCTTTTTCCACTTCTCTAATTTCCACTTTTTCTTCCTCTTCTTCTTTCTCTTCTATCGTAACTTGTTTAATCTTCCGTGATTTCTTCTTCTTAGTCCTACAATAAATCTATAAGATTACTCATTCATTTATCTTTGCTCACTTAATTCTCTCTGTTCTATTCCAATGAGTTGCATACACGTGTTTAACCAGTGCATCCTCATTATTCATTAGCTCGTTGCAATATCCACATCTAAATAATAATCAATAATTATGATCATAATCCTCCTACAGTAATTTCTCTCTTACCGTATTTCTTCATGTTCATCTCTCATGTGATCTCTTCTTTCAATCGGAGTTCGCAATTCTTCTCTACAGAATTCACAACGAGAAATTGTAAAGTGACGAGAAAGAAAATGCCGATCAAACTGAAGAAAAAAGGGTAGGGAAAAGGAATACTCATAAGTTATTATGAAATCAGACTTCACCATAACTCAAAGATCAAAAATCTAACTAAATTCCTCGTCTATTTCAGTTCCAGGCAGTGGAATGGACCAGAGTCCATTTACAGCCCTATCTTAGACTTGAATACTTCTTTCCTCTGAGTATACAATCAATAATTAATAGTTATCTTTCCCTTCCATTAATGTGCACGCGAGTCACCAAAGTTCTCTTGTCCATTTCATTTTATGTGTCTGACCTGTGTTCTCTGAGGGAATTGTAGTGAACAATGAATGCAAGTGATTGAAGAGGAAGATGGAGATGACAACGTATTATCTGAAATCAACCACACATATCGACGATCGGTACTTCAGAAGAGTCCAGCAAATACTTGAGTTGCAAAAACAAACAAAATTCGGTCGATCCCTTCAGTTTTGGTGTCTCATTTACGGATCCAGTTCTCCCTCTAATCTCCCTATACTCACGTTTCTTCCTCAAATGTTCCCTCATTGCATCTCTTCCATTTACATTCATTCCACATCGAAGACAACGACGAACGATGTGATTCGTCTGATGATACCAATGGATTCATCTCCCCTCCCCCTCCCCTCCCCTCTTCCTTCCCTCCTTCTCCTATCCCACTGACCTCTTTGTGTCTCTTCAACTCATTATTAGTAAAGAAATTGGCTCCACAAAGTGCACAGATGACGATTGGAATATGAAGTTGATCAGTGATGAGACGAGGAGAGGAACTTAAAGAGAAAGAGAGAGAGAGGGAGGAGGGGGGGGGGAGCACTCACTGAGAAGTAGATGGAAGAGATGGATCAGCAGCTGGACCATGGACAACTGAAATTATAATGATCAATACTACTAAGATTGATCATATAAATATCTTACTTTCATCTACTCTTCCTCTTACTTTCTCCATTTCTTCCTCAATATCAGCCACTCGCTCCTCAATTAATTATCATTTTATCCCAAAAAATTTCAGAAATACACGGTAATAGCAAAAATAACAGTTTTCTATTCCGAGATGTTTTGATTGGAGACTGCCATCAATATTTTCCTCTTCTTTAATGTTTCATTCTCACATCTCACCTTCTCATACTATGAGAAAGTGAGATGTATTAGGTAGCTGCACACCATTTGTCTTATCCTCTCCTCCATTCATTTCCCTCCCTTTCTTCATCCCTTACTGTCCTTCTTTATTAGTGTTGCGAATTCGGACAGAACCGAGTTTTCGGACACGGAAATGAAGAATGAATAGGATTTTGTCCGACATTGTCCGAGTTCGGACGGACGTCCGATTTGTCCGATTATATCAGAAATTATGTAAAAGGGCCAGAATGAACAATAGATATCTCACTTCATTCCCATTTTCCTCATTCTCTCACTTGCCGATCAGTCGTTTCGAGAAAGATTCGAGAGATCGGGCGAGATGAGACAAATGAGAAAGATAATTGAGTTTGCAAGGTAATGAATAGGGTTGACGCAACGCAATCGAATAGCGCAAATTGCGAATCGAGACGAGCGATTTGCATCCATTGCGCAATGAGAGGGCGAAATCGACTCTCATTGCGCAATGAGACTCGATCAATTTGCATTGCGCATCCATTGCGCATCGATCGCATTGTTCGATTCGGTGAGGGAAAGAATGGGCGAGAGTGGAATGAGTTCAGAATTTTGGTATTATTCGAATATGTTTCACTCATTATCGCGAGCTTTTCGCCGCCTCGGACGAATTGCGAAAAGAGAGGGAATCAATTTGCATTGCGCATCCATTGCGTATCGAAATTCGTCTCATTGCGCAATGAGAGTCATTCTTCGCTCATTGCGAGTCGCTTGCGTTTGTGCGAACGGTCAACCCTAGTAATGAATAATTTCGGACAAAATCGGACAATTCGGACGTTGTCCGAACAGACAAAGAAGTCCGAACAAAGATGTAAATGAAATGACCGATCATTTTGTCCGAGATTTGTCCGAATTGTCCGTCCGAATTCGCAACACTATTCTTTATCTCCATCTTTCCTCCTATCTCTTCTTTCTCACAACTTCCCCGCGCGTTTACTCATTCCCTCATTCTAATGAAGACCATATTCCACACTGATCATTTCCTTTCTTAATGGTTACCAATCTACTGATTTTCAGATACATGCAAGGAAAAGGGGATTTGTCTATCAATTCGGGTTAGTCCGCAGATCGAATGGAAACTGTGGTGAAAAAGAGGATTGATCTAATGGAACTTCTAGTGAAGAGCGATGCCAACCCTGAGGTTCCTTCCTATTCACTTATCAATTCTTCATCTTTCAACTAATAATGATCAGAGTATGCACAGGACGAATTTGGATGAAGAGAATCAAATGGACAATGATGGAACAATTCCATCAACACAAAACGAAGAAATTATCGATGAAGAACGAGAAGAAGAAAGTGAAGAGTGAAGAGAGTGAGGAGAGTGAAGAGATTTCTGATGGAAGAAAACCGACAACTTCATCCAATTCGACCCCTCCGATCAAGAAACCCAAAGAGGAAACGGTATCCATGCATGATCGATACTATGAGATTGTATCATTGACTATTCCAGATGATCTTCCTCTCTGGCATGTATCTGATGAAGAGGAGAATGAGGGACAACTCCCTCCTAATGGATATGACGTTTCAATACATTCGGTTAAAGGAGGACTCTGAGGAATGGAGCGAGAGATGCAAATGGTGGACGCACTCTCCTCATTTTGCATGCTCTCTCACTCGTTACCTGCCCGTCAGGGATGTTTGGCAGACAGCCATTACGTTATAACTTTGGTCATTGATGAGATATCAAAATGGGAATTTCGGAAATCTGTTATGGCTAATGAATGTGACAAAAGAATGCAGTCAGTATGATTATACTTTCCTCGTTCTCCTCCTTTAATACAAAACGTATGCCATTCTTTTTTTTTTCAGAAGTTCTTGGTTAACTCTAATAGAGTGGCGCCAAAGAAGAGATATCATGTGAATGTGGAATCTGAGGATGAAAATTATCCCATGAATGAGAAAGAAGTCAATAAATCTTTGCAGAAGACTGTCATTCTGAATGAGAAGAAGGGTATGAAGAGAACGACGGAAGTTCAACCAATAATTCTAATTTCAGTCCTCTCTAAGAAGCCATTAATTGGATTACTCGATCGGTGGATTCATCGTCCTAAAGATAATAAAAAGGAAGAAGACACAGGACAATAAATATACCGTTTCCATATCGTTACCTGACACATCATATTGAATTGATATTCTCAATGATCGTTTAGTTCATAAACTGCCCAATTTTAAGGAACAAGAAATAATTATATAAAGAAGACAAAAAAAGACTGACATTTCGATGTTTCCTTCCCATATGAGTGATTAGATGAGCTTTCTGCATAAACGAGAGAGAACAGAAGGGACATGACCTGATCAAGACGATATCATAAAAGACAAACACTGAAGAAGATAATCGAAAAATATATAACTGACCAATCTCTTACATTGAAGTGTACAACTTGATGACGAGTGAGATGAGAAAGACGGGGGAAATGCTGCAAGGATACAGTAATCCCCCATGGATACAGTCTATCGTACCTTCCCACACACTCCACAGGATAGCTTCCCAACACGTTCGCGTTTCTTCGCATTATCGTGCATTCGATCGATATGCTTCCGTAGATATCTGTCAATGGATGAATCCCCCCTCTCCTCATTCTGTTTATTTACCTCAGCTCAGCAAATGATTTGGAACAATGCTCACATTCGAATTCTCCCTCTCTCTTCTCTTTCTTCCCACTCATCTGCCAATGAGTCTCTTACTAATCATTCCATTATCTTCATTACTTCATATATCACTTACTGATAGTCTAACAGAAAAATGTTGTGCAGTAAAGAATTTAAAAAAAAAAAGAATTTTATCAAATCACAGAAACGAACAAGTGGTAGAAAAATTGCAATTCATAAATTGTGAAAGATCGGAATCCTGGCAAAACCACAAATGGAAAACCCATTTTAGAAAATCTTACAACGTGATTCAAAATACTCTGAGTAAGTCAGTAATACATTTTCAATTCAACTATGTACAAATATGAAATTATTTGCAATTGGTCATTATGTAATACGAAGTGTGAGATACAAATATTATGTACAGTCTAAATTATCTGAAGATAAATTATGGTAAGTACAAACTCCATTGTATTCTAAGGTATCCTCAGTGAGAATATATCAGAAGTATAAGATCAAACTGGAATTAGAAGTCATCATCGCTGACATCGATTTGGATATCATCGACAGATGCTTGAAGGAGATCCAATCCTGATATTTCCTCCAGAACACGAGGAGAATTACATGCAGCAATGACCAACGATGAACCCCTGGAATGATATCTCTCTCTCCATTCCCTTCTGATTGATTATCCCTCACCTTTCACTGAATGCTTCTCTCATCGCCGTTCCACATGCAATACACTTCTCGAATCGTCTGACACACGGAGTCATCGAATTGAATCGAGAGACATATCCACGGATCTCAATTCCATTCATATCTATCTCTTCTCCTCTCTCTCTCATTCTTACTTGATGGGGTGCAGCTCCAAGTAGTCCAGTCTCTTCTTCTCCAGTATGATTACTCTCTCCATTCCAAGCAGGTGCACGAAGGGGATCACAATGTTGTAAAACAGATGCAAGCAACTCAACTGCCAGTCCCGATGCTACCTAAATCGGATATATTTTATCACTATATTATCATGCATGTATTCTTACTACATCATTATTTCTCATACATTACTAACTGACATATCGGTTTGACTAATTGTAAGGAAGGAAGGAAATGAAGTTGTCTGATTACTCACCTGACTCAATCCTGGTCTGGCCACAGTGCATTGTTGATCGAGAGTTCTTTCGGCCATCGAATTTCCTGGAGCAGTTACCTAGAAAGAGAAGATTCACTTCAGTCGAAATCATCGCCATATCTCTATGTTCGTTCTCCACACTTACATCACTACAGAAGTAGCATCCCAATTGGGAAGCATTGACCAATCCTTTGAGAGATGTTCCTTCTTCTTCCCTCTCTATCACTCCATTCACAGTCACTCCATGACGAATTACAACGTAATTATCGAATCCAAGAGCAACTGAGAAACAAAGCTGAAATAGAAGGATGGAATTAAAGAGATGTAATGAAACGGAGATTCCATACCTTCCCAATGGAAGATGCAATTAGAGTTGGCAACCATCTTGCTTCTCTTGAATCAAGAAGAAGGAAGATTGCATCATGTGATGCAATGAGGGAATGGAGGAGGGATACACATGAATCGATTGAGGAAACAGCTGAAATAAGGGAGGGAATGAAGACTAAGACTCGATGATTAACTGACCACTGTCATCTACAGTATGACCAGGCATGGGAATGGTCATATCGATTGCATTTGCATCGATAGAAGGGAAGATTCGACGAAGAGCTGATGCTGCCACCTGAGAATGAGAGAGATATGAAGGGGGGGGGGGGATAAGGAGGGAGGAGATGAGAAGGGAGAGACTCACTTCTGCTTTCTTTCGACCATTTTGAGCATCATCGAATTCAGATAGAGATTGTCTCACTGGATTACTGTATGAGACAACTCCATTATCAACGAAAGTGATCGTTCGTACACCCCATCCAATCAATGAACGAGCGACATTGCATCCAAGAGTTCCTGATAATTATGACCCATACATAATGCTACTGTCATTCAATTAGAATGGTGAGATAGTGATACGTACCGGCTCCGAGCAGAAGACATTTTAATTGGGAGAACTTAGTAGTCTCTAATTGAGGAACGAGTCTCCATTTAATGAGAGACACATTCAGATCCACTGCTTGTTCCATCAATCTGAAGAGAAACCATTATTATTATATATCCTACTCATTTCCATTTTTATACTGTACACACCATTTAAAATTCAATGAATTCTCTTAATAATGTTTCATAATGACTGTGTGAAATTTTTCAAA
>LS485181.1:69312-89782 GCA_900490705.1 Pristionchus arcanus | reverse complement strand
ATGCGCTACATCTTGCGCGCAAGCAGCACATCATGCGCGCAATCTTAGAGGACCTTATCGCGGCCCGGCTTTAGTGTACTAATAGTGATTTCTTTAGTGTACTATTAGGGAGGGAAAGCTCCTGATTCTGCCCGTCTCTCTTTAGTGTACTAATAGTGATCACTGGCCACGCCCCCTTTTATTAGTGTACTAATAGTGATCCAATACCAGAGTAAGGAGGGAGGAGATGAGAAGGGAGAGACTCACTTCTGCTTTCTTTCGACCATTTTGAGCATCATCGAATTCAGAGAGAGATTGTCTCACTGGATTACTGTATGAGACAACTCCATTATCAACGAAAGTGATCGTTCGTACACCCCATCCAATCAATGAACGAGCGACATTGCATCCAAGAGTTCCTGATAATTATGACCCATACATAATGCTACTGTCATTCAATTAGAATGGTGAGATAGTGATACGTACCGGCTCCGAGCAGAAGACATTTTAATTGGGAGAACTTAGTAGTCTCTAATTGAGGAACGAGTCTCCATTTAATGAGAGACACATTCAGATCCACTGCTTGTTCCATCAATCTGAAGAGAAACCATTATTATTATATATCCTACTCATTTCCATTTTTATACTGTACACACCATTTAAAATTCAATGAATTCTCTTAATAATGTTTCATAATGACTGTGTGAAATTTTTCAAACGGGCATCTTGGCCCTTTTAAATTCTTCCTCCATCTCTCCATCTTCCCCTCACTCCCTCATTCACCACAAGTGCCCATGTACTTCCGTCTCTCACTCTTCTCTCCTCTTTCGCTCTCTTCCCCTCTCTCATCTCTCTTCATTTCAGACCAGTCTTCGAGCTGCTCCTCTCTACGCTTCTTCCTATCTCTTCAGTGACACACCCACGATTTATAGTAATCTACAACTGAAAGAGATAGCTCCCTCCTCAATAAAAAAATTTCGTGATTGGTCATTTTTGCTGTGAATTACAAAGTAAGGTAGCTTACTTGTGGGGATGAAATTGTTTGCTGAGATCAACACTGGATGGTTTCTGTTCATTCTTATCGTTTCTCTCCCATCCGACAACTTTGGATGGACGACTAGAGACAGGGGCAGATACTCCTTACAATTACAAACATTTATAATACAGAAACACATGCAATCTTTTACTAAACGTTACACTTTACAATACTTTCCAAAAAGGTTTATCAATACTTACCAATAGTGAATCTCCAACTAGGCTGACCACCTCTGAGCGAGATAAGACGAACCTTAAGTTAAACTTTGGAGGAACTCATACTAACTACGATGTAATGATTTTTTTCAACTGAATTGTCCATTTGAATTGTCAGCTTGTGCTCACTTTGTTTCTCTTTGTCGTCCATAGTACAGCCAATATAACATTTCGACATAACCATCCGGCCACTGAAGGAGTAGTCGAGGGATCAGCAACCACTATCTGAAGTAACATACTAAGAATCGATAAAGATTCTTGTACATAGTCCAATCGTAAGAATTTGTATATCTCATTTCGAGTACTTGCATTGCTTATAATACCACTTAGTTATGCCTTGAAATACGATGAGGACAAAACTAGGTTAATTAAACCTCTTAATGGAGTGAGTAAATTCTAATAAACTCGGAAATATAGAATCTTTTGGAGGGAGGGGGTTGAACATACCGCACTTACTTAATCTCTACGCGACCGATATAATAATAGAGCAAAGGCTCATAAACCCGCCATCTCATAAGATGAATATGATACGTGTAGTATAATAATGTGTGTTCTCTTCTCTAGTATCGATGTGTACCTCATAATCTTCAGTTTGAAGAGAAGGTAGATGAGTGAGTGGGAGGACGACTCCTTTGCAGTATACGAATACTGACTGTTGTGATTGATCCAAATGAGAGAGAAGCATACGAGACTCCTCATCTACCATCTACAAAAAAGAGGTTTGTCCAATTCTACACTGTCTTGACTGAAGGATTGAACGGAAAGTTCAAAACGATTAATTGTTACCTCTACTGGCTCATCGATCAATGATAAATCAGTCAAAAGAACAGGCATACAATTCCAGTAGTGATAACGGAACTTCTTCAGATCCTAAAACATATCGTTAGTCATTGTGCAGTGAAGTATGACGAGGCACAAAAGCTTACAGCGAATAAAGTGAAAATGAAGGTATTGAGTGATGTCGGATGATCCATCCATCGTCCACTAACGATTGACTCCCATATCTGAATATATTCAGTAATTATAATTTACCCATTGTCAAGCTCACCCCATCAGCCTCTGCATTCATCAGTGCCTTCCTGTCCAGCTTTGTAAACGATTCTACTGTATTCAAAAGAAGAAATTGACCCTTAACGGCGGCAGTTCCAAGGAAAGACTCATTTGATAGAGAAAGACGGGAATCCGTTCCAATACTATCATCTGAATGGAAAACAATAGAAAAGCAAGCTGCAGAGTACTCACAAATCGATATTGAAGCTCCTACAGGCTTGGATGATTCTTCTAATCTCCATTCATTCAATTTGCGCCTATTTACTTCACTCCAAAAAGATGCATCCACGAAGGTGCAAATTGGAACAAATTGCATCCCTGATTATCTATTCATTACTATATTTTGTTAAGATATACGGAGAAAAAAAACTGCATGTATCGAAGAGCGTCCGAACGCTTGATTTATTTTGCTCGTCATGAATGCATCGTACACGATAATTAAAACTCAGGACAATCATTTTATAATCACAAGACAATTTCGCATTCTCAACACAACGGTATGACGACCAAAAGCATCAAGTAAACGGGCGATGTTTATTTTAGAATATAATACATATTATCTGCAATTAAAGACTTCAGAGAGGGAAGTGGGGTGGGTTGGGAGACTCGAGACAATTTGAAAGGATCACGGAGACAGCCGTAACGATGTTGGTTTACATGGCGTACTTCTGAGTCCATTCTCTGGCGAGCTGGTTGTATCGATCTCTATCAGTCTTGTAGATTCTTGCGATTTCAGGGACGAGCGGATCATCAGGGTTGGGGTCGCAAAGAAGCGAGCAGATCGAAAGCAGAACTGAAATAAGGAGGATGAGACACGCGAATGTAAATTCAGAATCAGAGAACATTTGAATAAATAGAACATACTGGATGCGAAATATTTAAAATCTAAAAATTAAACAAATTTTATATCACTTAATACTACCTTTAGAAATGGTCAACGCGGGAGACCACTGTGATCGAAGAATGTCCAAGCAGATACTTCCGTTTGAATTGATATTAGGATGGTAGATTCTTGTAGTGAATGCAACCTTGGGAGGCTTGAAGGGATAGTCAGTGGGAAAATGAATCGTCAAGAAGAAGACGCCTCCCTGAAGAATAATTGTTATAACTTCCGTGTAACTATGGAAACGAAGAAAAACTATCCACGACATGAACACGCTTTCGAAATTTTATGGCATCACACCTGATATGGCGACTCGGGCGGACCCATGATGGTAGCCTGCCAGTGAAAGAGATCATCTCCAACCGGACCCGCACTGCACTGTGCCGGTGGGTCACGTCCGAGATCCTGCAGCTCCTGAAAACAATAAAACTGTAATCACATTTTGTAAAAACGTAATTGGGAGTAGTACTAGAGATGTCGAAATCTCGTAAAAGTAAGATAAAATAATTTCAAGAACTTGTACTTGGCCATCACGTGGGCAATCGATTGAGTGCTTTAATAAGCCCTTACTCAAACAATTGACAACATCGAATATATTTTATTAAATTATATAAACGAACTAGTAAACATTGTAAACAGTGACTCACCTTCTGAATACGCTTGAGGGCCATTTTTTATTTGTTGAAGGGCTGTAAAGAGACGGTTACCGGCAACTTCCGACCCTGAGATTTTCGAATAAGTGAGTTTCCCATGTTCATATGTGCTTGGATACCAAAACGTGAATACAGTTAGATACGAAACATTAATGTTAGCCTAGAATATTCAAAAATCGAAAGACGATGACTGTCGAGCGGGCGGGCGAGCGAGAGAGAGACGACGGGCGAGGGAGAGAAATGGGCGGAGTTTTAGTTTGCCTTCGTGTTGAGACCTAACTATTTTGAAAATACTAAAATAATCTGAAACACGGTTGACGGCTCTGTATTGTCCGATACCGTATACTTTGATATTCCGGATATGAACATTCCGCATGTTTTCCGAATAGAAATGTAATACAATCAGCCTTTTCACCTTTTCTTCACTTCATATATGTATATAATCAATGACAAACATTATTAGCAGAATAACAAGTATTAAAAAAACACAAACAAGTTTCTAAAATATATAATTATATAAAAGATTTAAAGAAAAATTTATTTTTTGATTAATCAATTTTATATTACTTGGGAAATATCTCAGTGTACTTTTTCTGAAGAAAGTAATCACTGGACAGTATTGAAAATTCGGACAGCCTTCAGATTAATGACCGGTCAAAAATCTAGATTTTTGACCGGTCACGTAGCTACGCGTAGATGATGATGATCGATCAAAGATCATTTTTCAACAACTATCTTTCACCTACTCATATTTTAGTTTTAATCCTATGGAGAAGTCGTTGTGCCGTATAAAAAGACAATAATTATATCAATTAGTATCTAGCGAGCCGCAAAGCGTGTAAGAGAAGAAAGCCGGAAATACCATGTCTTGGTTTTAGTTCATGATTACTGTACTACGATTGGCCCCTTCAATTTTTCTTATTTTTTTTTATTTTATTTAATTAACTTAAACAAACACATATTATCCAGGGTGTTATGGATAGCCATCGCAGACTTGTACCGAGCGGTGGTGTCTCTCACACCGTCCCATACGCTCGTGTCATCATAGCGCCAAGTAGAGTGAGTGATTTGGGTGAGATATGAGTAGTTGAGTATTTTATCGTTTTTCCAGTCTTACTCTACTCCTCATGTTTCCCCTTATTCGGGAGCTGGGTATACAAGACGCATTGTGACACCGTCTGCGCACTCTATGCAGGTCCCTGCGCACCACTACACGGTTCGGCGTCCTGTGTGAGTCGTTTCGTTTGATCCACAGGATATCTTATGTTTGGTGGTTAATTTCAGTCACAACAATGCGTACAGAGTCAATCCTACTCCCGTATCGTACAATGTCCGACCAATGAATCAACTTCCCAGAGCAAATATGGCATTCGTGAATGATTCGGTCAGCAGATTGCCACAGATTCCGAAGAACAGCTCCCCAAACGTGGTATTGTTGCATTGACCCTTGTGCCATTTTCAATATGATTCAAAGATCGACGTGAGCTTGCTGGCTCTCCATGCGGAGAGAGCTCTCGACAATTTCGGAATCACAACGGATAAGCAGATATGGTTCGAAGCGATTATGATGGTTTGTTTCCGTAATGTAGCATTTTATTACGAATTTTCTTGCAGACATTTGGTGAGAATATGTCTGTTATTGATGCGTCCCAGACAATAGGTGTGAATCGCAATCTTCTGTTCCGACTAATGAACACTGTGCGAATCGGGATGGGTTTCTCACCTATGGGAACATCTGTTCTCAAACAATTCGCATCGGAAGTGAGTAACGTATATTCTTCATCTGCTCTTTGTTTTATCACTTTGTGCAGTCAAACTTTTTGATTTCTTTTTTTTCAATACTTTACCGTAAATCAGCGAATATTATGATTTTCCAGGACGCAACTACTGAAATGGATATGAATCCCCCGGTACAGCATGTGATCCGAGTGGTGCGCCCCCTACCCTATCCGCATCCTCCGTGAGTTTATGACCATGATTTGATAATATATATTCCATTTCTTTTCTTATATTAATACATTATTTTTCAACGTAAAGAATGTCTCCGGAATCGCAAGAGTACGTGAAGTCACCCACGAAGTCGGCTGAAGAATTTTTCCCCGAATTACCTCAAACTTCAGACGAAGCATGGAATGAGGTGGAGGATGCGAAATGTTAAAGTTTTTTTAACCCTATATTTTTTTAGAATTTTCCAATGGCAGTTCCTGCGTCGACTGGCGAGGAACTCATAAGAGAGGGCCTACATTTGGTTAAGAGGTATACGACACACAAAATAGGCACACTTTTTTTCTAAAAAAACATATTGTTGATTTCGATTTATCTTCAATATCCGGGTGAAAAAAAATGTTTTCAGTTCTATCGTGAGTGGATCAGAGCAGTTGGCGACGATACAACATGGTAGATCCGAGCAGTCAAGGTGGGTAATTTGTTATTGATAGCGAATATCTTTCTTTCGTTATCAGAGCTCTCGACTATGCATCGATCGCTTCAATGCGAACTGTTCTGACTGAAGAGACTAGGAAGGACTTTATTGGAAATTACGAGGATCTGGAATCTTATTTTAATAATGTGAGCAAAAATAATATTTTCCTGGACGATGAGAATGGGATCGAATAAGAGACCCACCGATATTGGTACGATAGATATGGTTTCGAAACGTGCACAGGTGATGTTCAGCTTCATTTTTGATACGGCACTCACCCCTCGATGTTTTGAAGAACCGTCAGAGGTCCTTATCAATGTCTTGATGTGCTCGATTTTTTTTGAAATTAAGAATCTAATGTGGAAAACAGAGGGAACTTGACTGAATCGCAACGAGAAAATTGCGAAAAGTTGTTTCATTTTATCAATATAGGGTTCCAATCATTTTTCAATTTCCATGTTCAGCTATTCATGCAACATTTAATATTTTTAGATATCATGGGAAATGATGTGTGCTTTGTAATGCTCTCATAATCAGAAAATTCGAGTAGACTGGTGGGCGTCTATTGGGGATAGTACCCAGCAATGGTTACTTAAGATTAAGTATGTATACTATGTATGTTCCAGTTACTTCTCAGTCACAAACAAGATTCAAATCCATCTCTTATTCGGGCAATGACCATCTTCGTGGCTAATAAGAATGCTAACTTCAATAAGATCACAAATAAAGAGCTATTTCGCAAAAAAGTATGTTTCTCATCATATACTTTGTTTTATGATCTTGTTCATTCAGGAAAACAAAAGGCAGCTCGTCAGAACGATGCTTCGAATGGCTTTATTCGAGAAAAGGTTGGAATGTACACATGTGAGTATGGATTTCATACATACCTTTTAAATAACGTTTCTTATTTCACTAATGAATAATTTGAAGATCGAGTATCCTACGCCAATGGAAATTGAGGACATAGAAGTTGACGAAAATGATGAGGAATACTGTACTACGAGTCAGGAATGGGTATGCATTAAATTATGACTTGTTATTGTAGCATCTATTTTAATGTATAAGATAATAAAATTGGTTTTCAGTTATGTGATACAGTGGCAGAGCTCGCTGTTCCGATCACTGTGACTGATATTAATATTATTCTCGATTTAATTGAGAAGAAGAAGGACAGAGCCTGTCTGAAGGTTATCCAAGACTTTATGTTATTCATACATCATTTTGTTGTATTATAGGCACTTTTTCGCTTTGTGAGTCCTCTAGGAGAAGTAGACGCTATGATGAGAGTTGTGAGTATCACTTTCTTATTCTATTTATATTTGTAATTGTCAGACTATTGAGAGACAGATCATGGACGGTTACAATGAGGCTTCAGGTCTTCCTGCTGATATCTTCGAGGTTTCTTTTTTTTGCCAATTTTTTTCATTTGTTTAAGAAAAACTCATTCATAAGCAATCCTAGTTGTTGGAAACCTGTGTGATTATTGATGCACGGATAATATTCTTCTCAAGACATGTACTATGGGGTGACAATTTCAGTTCTGGAGCACACGTATGGAGGCAATGCTGTCTTGTCTCCTGAAGGAGTATCCGAATTTTCTCGAAAGGTGGAAGTAGGTTGTTCATTATATTGTTTACAATGTTTAAAAAATAAAATAGTGTTGTGGAGACTTCTCACTACTGCATGTGATAGCGCGAGAGGGGGGGGGGATTGATGCCGGTGCCTTATCATCGGTGAGGCGTTTCGTGCAAACAGCACATCATCAGTCAAAAATAGTATTAATATCATTAATTGCACACATTCTCTTTTTCATAGAAATTGGATGAGAGCACGGGCGGAGAATCGCGGGACTGCCAATGCTGCAAAGGAAATTACAAAGAGAAGGGAATCTATGAGAATCAAGGTTAATCATCATTGCTTTTCAGCAAATTACACATAACTTTCATTTCGTTATCATTCATAAATTGAATTTAAGACTCGAGTTTCTCAAGTCCCGGATTCGCTTTATCTCGATAAAGTTTTTAATCGAGACCTCAAGAGATCGTTCATCGCTTTTCTCAAGTACGTTTCACTAACCATAACCCTTTGATAATTCTTGTTTTTTTTCACTTCAGGCAGTTGCAATACAGTGGTCTTCCATTGAGTCTGAGTACTGTAGTATCGATTGGAGAGAAGATTGTGAAGATGTTGGAGGAGCAGAGATGCATTACGAGAGATGCTTGGATAGAATGGATCGATATGACATTGGAAGAAGAAGCACCTTATCTCTTCGAGTACATAGATAGAGATAAATAAAATGGTATGATTACTTTTTTTACCATCAACGTATTTACCAGGAAGCGAGTTTAGGAAATTTTAGAAGTTGCTTACTTTGCTGTTATCAAACATTTTTTAAGTGTTCTTGTTTTGTACATATTTGTCTTGCAAATTCCCAGAACACATGAGATCAGTGGTCTTTTATTCCGTATGAGCACCCTTTTATCCGAGTTTGTAAGTTGCTAACACGTTTTGATAAATTCGCTTTTTTGTTGAAAGCCTGTTTCTGAGAAAAATAAGCTCGATTCTATTTGTATATATCTACGTACATATCTATCTGACATGAACATCAAGTGTGACCCAACTCTATTCTACTGTAATCTTTTGGTGTGGGCGGACCACGTCGTGACCTATACTGGGCAGTATCTATTTTTTTTGTTTTATATCTAGTTGTTTCACAGTGGTAAAAAAATACTACGTCTAGAAAATATTGCTCTTTTTTTCTCACCGGGATATGCAGCTTGGATCTGCCTATGCACGTATTTCAATATTCTGTTTATAATTCCTTCTCTCCAATCATAATAGAGTGAAGCCGTTTTCACAGATGGTTTGATGATTCTTCCTTCGACTTCGTTTAATACGTGTATATTCCTTGCATTGTATTGTTTCACTCCTCTTTTCTCTCCGTGTCATTGTGATCTTTGATCTTCTCAGACTCGGGTAGTTTCCCCTCCTCTCAGATGCCTTCACGACGAAGACGTCTTTCTGCAGGTCAGTAGAAACTCTCTTTTACCAGTAAGATTAATTCCGTGAGGTGATTTAACTATGAGTCACTTGAAATGTAACGTCACGAGGCAATCAATCGGAGCTAGAATCTTAACTTTCTCTGTTGTATATCATTTTGGAGCTGTGCCTGATCTATAATATCAATTAAGTGGCTGAGTGATGAGTTCGTATGTGAATTGAGGTGGTGAAGATGATTCTTCTACGGGAGGAGGGGAAGGACGAGATAGAAGGAGATTTGCAAGGGACAATCAATACACTCATCATCATCTTATCGTATTCGGAATCACCTTCATGAGGTAACAATGAATTGATTGATCTTTGATCTTATGAATCTCATTCAGTTTCGCACTCATTCATGCAGCAAGGAAGACTCTTTCTACAGTGAAGGGATCCCTTATCTCAACTTGGACACGTAATTCGACCACACATCGTCAGTTTGTTTCATATAATTATAAAAATCCGGCTAGTGATTAGCAGTCGGCGGGATTTGGTGTGCACTTGATTTTAAAAAAATTGAAAAAAATAAATACACGAAAATTCGGCATTCATAAAAGGAAAAGTGCTAGTATTATGAAGAATTCTTACATAATTTTTTACGCTCTTTCGAATGGTGTATAACATGAGTGAGTAAAATGAAATTGAACATTTTCGATCTCAAAGTTCAAAGATCAACTTTTCGGATCAAATTTTTGGCGAAGCGTATCCCACTCTTAGGGAGTCTAACCACCAAGTATTATATTTTTTTAATCATTTTGAACTACTGTGTTACATCCCCTCGTATTCCGACGTTCTTATGGAGGCTGCGTTTTAATGTTAGCCTAGAATATTCAAAAATCGAAAGACGATGACTGTCGAGCGGGCGGGCGAGCGAGAGAGAGACGACGGGCGAGGGAGAGAAATGGGCGGAGTTTTAGTTTGCCTTCGTGTCGAGACCTAACTATTTTGAAAATACTAAAATATTCTGAAACACGGTTGACGGTTCTGCATTGTCCGATACCGTATACTTTGATATTCCGGATATGAACATTCCGCATGTTTCATTTCATGAGCGCGGACCTTCTTTATTACACTGATAAGGGACGTTAATTCGTACCTCCGTGGTCTTTACTGTATCCATTTCAGCTCCTCTTTTCCCGTCATCTGAAGCTGCTGAAAATTTTCTCGCTTTACTCGACTTCGGATTTTTATTCGCATATGCTATTGTGAGTGATTTCCACTTGTTTACTCCGGATGAATTGGTTATGAGAAAATGTGAAAACAATAGTCTTTAAGTAAACTAGGTAGCATTTGTGTAATAATATATATTCTCGATAGGGACTGTACATTGGAGGAATACTGGGAGATCGTTATTCTCCTCGTATCGTCCTATCTATTGGAGTATGGCTATCCGCTACTGTCGTATGTTTATTCAATCCATTTCATTTATGTTATGAATTCAACGATCTTAATTCCCCTTACAATTAGTATCTTTCAGATTTTCTTGTTTGGATATGTAACAGAAGTGTATACCTTCTATCATTCTGCAGTATATTTCACTCTATGGGTATCTGGAGGACTCTTCCAATCTGTTGCATGGCCTACTGAGGTCTGAATCTATTATGAGAACATTATTTTTAGAAAAAGACATATGAAGTAACGATCTCCTATTCAGATTTGTGTGATGGGTAATTGGTTCGGTCGTGGATCGAGAGGTCTCATAATGGGAGTATGGAGTGGATGTGCTAGTGTGGGAAATATCATTGGAACTCTCATTACAAGTGGAGTCATTTATGCTGGATATGAAGTGAGTACTATGACATCGTTACACCTTATTATCGAATGGTAACTTATATTATAGTACGCGTTCGCTGTAAATTCGATAATACTCTTTCTCTTTGGATTTGTTATTTTCTTCTGTCTCAAAGTTCATCCCAGGGAGATCGGTAAGGTGTCAATTTATTCCCCGTAGAACAAGTATTCCAAATTTATAGGGCAATGAAAGGATTATAAATGTTAAATAGGCTCTCGTTAATTCTAATTTTTCATTTCAGGTCTTTCTGAACCTTGGGAATGGGAATCAGAACCAAATGATGTGATCGAAGAATCAACAAATTCTCGTCCGATTGGATTCTGCAGAGCATGGAGATTGCCTGGAGTCATTCCAGTTAGTCATTTAGAAATGTTTTCCATTTTTTGTCCACCCTTTTCAGTACTCATTTGCATATGCGTGTCTCAAGATGGTCACATATGGTTTCTTCTTCTGGCTTCCCTACTATCTATCTTCTCATTTTAAATGGCCTGAAGATGATGCAGGAACTCTTTCCACTTTCTTCGATGTAGGAGGAATCATGGCAGCTGTAGTAGGAGGAGCTATTTCGGTATGGGAATACAGTAATCACATAGATAGAGTTTTTATTCTTATCATCTCAGGATCGTCTATCTTCTCGTACTCCTGTTGTAGTAGGAATGCTTGTGATTGCTAGTTTCTGTCTGGGTGTCTATTCGAGTGAGTTACCCTTTCTCTTCCTTTCCTTCTTAATCTTCTTCATCCATTACTCTTCAGTTGTCCCTGGTGACTTCCTCACTAATGCCATAATGTTGACAATCGTTGGATTCTTCGTAGCCGGTCCAGCCAATATGATCTCTTCCTCTGTATCGGCTGATCTGGGTGAGAGAGATTGTATCATCTCTATTCAATGAAGAGATGATTGAAGGGAAGGCAAGGGAACTTCGAGGGAATACGGAGGCTTTATCGACAGTCACTGGAATAGTAGATGGAACGGGAAGTGTTGGAGCTGCCATTGGAATGCTCGCTATTCCTGCTATTCAGAGGCATATATCATGGAATGCTGTATTCTATGGATTCATTATCATGGTGAGAGTAGAGTTATACTCATGAAAGGATGGGGTTGATAATGAGAAATACTCGAGTTTTCAGGTAATCTGCACGACGGGTTGTCTTCTGCCTACTCTTTATCGAGAATGGAAAGATTATCGTAGATCAGCATTAGGAATCGATCCAGAAGAAATAGAGGAAGAAGATGCAGAGAGACAAGGTCTATTGGACAATCAGAGTGAATTCCATCAGGTTATGTGAATCAAGGAATTGCTTATCCTTCTTGCCGATCACCTTTGTTATGTACAGTTTATTTAATTTGGGTTTGGTGTGCTCTGCTGGATTTCCTTGCAATGGTTAGAACCCCAGTATTGGTACTCCTTTGTGCATAATTGTAAATATTTTGCTCGACTGTGATTATCTTGCATTCAAACTGTTCTGCTTCCATACCTCACTTGCTTGAGTTTCACAATTTAGACACAATTTAGTACCTTGTATTCATTTCAAAATTCACTCGGTTTAATTTTTCCATTTTAGTTTCAAGATATCCATTAATTTTGTATTCAAAAGCTGTTTCAGTGAACGGGCAGAAATGATGATTGTGCGCCATTTCGAATTCCCGAAGAAAAAACATTGTAAATACACGTTCACATGCACGTAATATAAAATATTTATATGAATTGTCTCTGGAACTGTATACACATCAAGGGTTGGAATGTACAAGATAGTGGTGATAAGAGGAATGCTCAGTGAATGGTAATCAAAGTGATGGGGTGGGGGTAGATCAAGCTTTCGCACTTAGTTTCTCCTCTACTTTCCTTTCTTCTTCCTTGAATATTCCCATCTTGACGCAAAACTTGTCAAATTCATCTCGGACAATAACGTCATCCATCTTAATCATTTGATCTATCTCATCATCTCAATTCTGATTCAACTCACCGATAGAAAATGTGTCCCCCCTGGCACATCTTTCATATGAATATCCTTGCTTGTCAATTTCATTAGGAGACGGATTGAATTTCCATAAGGAACAAGCTAAAAAAACGAACATGATCAATAATGATCTTTGATCTCTCCCTTCCTTACATCATCATTAGTTCCATGGACAACAGTCACAGGGCAATTAATAGGAAGATCGCCCTCACGAGTGGAAACACACGTCTGATATGGGAATAGATAGACAGAGGGAAGGGCTGCCACTCATTCCAATTATATCACGAGGTAATCATTGAAGAGAATGAAGAATGAATACCTCTCGATATTGAACGAATCCTTCTAAATCAACGAGCATTTCTTGTCCATTTCTACTTGATGGATGAATAAGTTTCTCTCCTTTTTGAAGTCGAGCCAACGCTCCCGGAATTACCTGCAGAGGGAAAGATGGAATGTTTTGTTTCCCTTCCACATCAAAATCACGTTTCCCATAACACAATGCATTAATTCCACAAGTAGAGACTCTCGTTCACCTTGTCAACATATGCGAAATCGAGATCGAATCCAGGCGATACTAAGAAGATTCCCTTAAGAGAAATGATAGATCAAAGATCAAAGATCATTCAATCTCACCTTTACTTTACTATGATGCTTAATGGTTGCATTGAGAACAGGATGAGCACCAGCACTTTGAGCGACGATAACGGTATCTGAAGGAGAGTTGTCTACTCAATGGTCAACGGTGCAGACACGTAAACATTCTCATCGAGATTCTCTGCAGTACAATGTACTGGAAAGGAATAAATAGTCGGAAGAATGTCTCCCTCTCACGTGAATTATACGAATAAACACCTATTTTCCGTCCCATCCAAACTAAAATTCTAACCTTCTCCATTCAACTTCTCTTCAATAGCCTTCAACCAATCAGATACTCTCCAACAAGGAGAAGGTGCAGGATATTCCACTCTGAACAGAGAACTCTTATAGTCACAACAGTTACACAGCCAAAGAATTTTCCGAATTTTAAGATGCCATGTACTCTCCACAAAAATACGGAATCAAAATACGATACGTATTATTTCTAGCATAACTAAGGAGGTAAAAGAGCTCACGCTTCAAAGTGGTGTTCCGTTCCCTCGAATAATTTGGTGAGTTGCTGAGAGATTCGATTTCGAGTTGATGAACCCAATCCATGACAGAAGAGAATTCTCATTGGAGAATGAGAATGAGAAGAAGCTCGAGAAGAGAAAGAATGAAGAGAACGAAGAGAAATGAACAATTTGTTTCCCACTGTGAACATCATAGGAACGAATGATATTTATGAATGAGGGAGTGAAGAGGAAAGGGGAAGTGAAGAATAGAGAGGGTGGGAGATTGTAGTTTGAAGAGAGAGAGAGATGAACCCTTGTGGATCTATGGTAGACTCAAGGGCGAAGGTCGAATTGAGTGAAAGTGAAGGAGGGAAGAGTAATTCCATCTTTTAAAGTGGGAAGAAAGTGATTATCTAGCTATTCTCCGATATCAAAATGGTCTGTTTTTACCATGTGAGGCGGTAAAGAAATCATACGAGTTCATTCGAAATTGTTGATAACAATTTTACCTTAGCTAAATTATTATCATACAACCGAGCGATTATTGACCACCAATTGAGCAAAATATGGAATGGAGAATATCACAAACTGAGAGTACAAACTAACCGTTAGAGAAATTATATAGGGTCGGGGAATTAATGTATTGCAAAGTAGTGTACTAATAATATGAATCTAATCATGATCATTCTAATATTCGAAAGTGATCGTCTTCGTTTGGAGATATTCATTAAGAGCATCTTGACCTGCAATTAAACACGTTTAGATCTCCATCTCTCACTTTCACTTCATTCATCTCTTTATCTCTTCAACTAACCGAGATCCTTTCCGAATCCAGATTGTTTGAATCCTCCGAAAGGCGCGGCCACGTCTGTCTTCTGATACGTATTCACGAAGACCTGAGAGAAAGTTCATAGCACTGTGATATGACCCCTTCCTTCTGATTTGCTGGTCCTATCAATGCCCTCTTCATTCATTTCCCCATTCACCCCCTTCTCGTTTCCGTTCTGATTCACTCACCGTTCCTGCTTGAATCTTCTCAGCAACTTTGAGGACCTTTGATACATCCTTCGAGAAGACTCCAGCTGCCAATCCAAATTCAGTTCCATTCGCACGACGGATAACTCTATCGATGTCACTGCAACATACTATTTACATTTATTTCTAGAAAGTTACCGAGCAACGACAGAAATCGGATGGGTACAATTTGAGTGGAAAAAAAATCATAATGGAAAATGTGCTCACTCATCATCGAATTCTGACACGACCATTACAGGTCCGAAACTTTCCTCCTTTGCAATGTAGTTGTCATCCTGAGGAAGATAATCATATATAGTTTATAACGTGCAACTCTTGCAAAAGAGTTAACAGTCAAGAAATTTAATACCTTAACATGGGAAAGAATGGTTGGCTCGAAGTAGAGACCAGGTCGATCGGCTCTCTTTCCTCCTACTTCCAACTAAAATCATTCATTTCCTTTCCACCATTCTTCACCCATCCCTCCACTCCATCATTTTCTTCCATACCTTAGCTCCTCCTTCAATTCCTTGTTTCACATAATCGATCAATTTATCCATATGAGCCTTATGATTCTGAGGTCCATGACCAGTTGCTCGTTCCAGAGGATCTCCAATTACGATCTGAAATTCTCTCAGTTATCGATGACTTTTTTCTTCCACCGTATACCTTCTTGGTCTCCTCTACAAGTTTCTTGATGAAATCATCATGAATTGACTTGGCCACGAATATTCTTCCGGCTGCGATACAATTCTCTCCCTTATTGAAGAAGACAGCAGTGCACGTCTGACGGACTGCCTGACAAAAGAGAAGATAGTACGATGGAGTACGGTAGTCTTATCGGTCTCTCATTTCTCTCATCCTCACCTTATCCATATCAGCATCGGCGAAAACGATCAGAGGTGATTTTCCTCCCAATTCGAGTGATACTTTCTTGATATTCGACTTGGCGCAGCTGAATACAATCAGTTGTCGATCATTTTCCTCTCGTCTTTACCGTACCTTGCCATAACATGAGCTCCAATCTCCGTTGATCCAGTGAATCCAATCTTTCTCACATCGGGATGAGCAGTGAGCGCCTCTCCAATCTCTCCTCCCGATCCTAATAAATCGATAATCATCGTGGATAATAAAGAGATTACCGTACCCGTCACGATATTGATTACACCAGCGGGAATTCCAGCAAGCACTGCCAATTCAGCGAACTTGAGTGCAGTAAGAGGAGTCACCTCAAGGAAATCGATAGATCAACATCCGTTATCCTACAGTATACCTGGGCGGGTTTGTGGACTACGGTATTTCCAGCTGCAAGACATGCAGCCATCTTCCATGAGAGCATCATAAGGGGATAATTCCATGGAGTGATCAGGGCAACGACTCCGAGAGGTTCCTGAAGGGAAGAAAGAGAGAGTACGGTAGGGATACGGTAGATGAATTACTCACCTTCTTTGTGATGCACAGATTCTTGTTGGGACGAGCATCCGAAATGGGAATGGTCGTTCCCTCAAATAGATCTCATTTCTATCGTGATCGAATATGGTCCCTTACCTGGATCTTATCACACCATCCAGCATAATATCTCCATGCATCGATTGACATTCCAATATGAGTCTTGAGAGCGAGAGTGTAAACTGCACCCGAATCAAGAGATTCAAGTGTAGCCAATTCAGCCTGAGAAGAGAGATTAGATGAGATGGGGAATGAGTATTCAATCGTCTCACCTTATGGGCCTCCATAAGATCAGCCAATTTGTACATGAGCTTCCCTCTTTCACGAGCAGAGATCTTACTCCATTCACCTAGAATAGACAACGGATTTCTCCCCTTCTTCTCCCTTTCCCTCTCCCCTCCCCTTCCTCACCTTGTTCGAATGCTTTCTTAGCAGCAGCAACTGCCTTGTCGCAGTCTTCCTTGCAGCCCTTCGCCACCTCAATAGAAATAGTTCGGAATTGAGCTTGAGTTACCTATTCCACAATTCCTGATAGAACTCATAAAAAGAAGTAACAATCCCCCCCTCTTTCATCTGCCCCTTTCCCTTCCTTCACATACCTTGCAGATAACTTCTTCATTCGTTGGATTGATCGTATCATAAGTGCGTCCAGAAGACGATGGTTCGAACTGAAGAATATCCTTTAGTCCCCTCAATCATTCCATCGTCTACCTTTCCGTTGATGAAGAGATCGTGAGGGAATTTGAGATGCATGTTGTTAGCCTCCACTTCGATCTGAATAATAAAGTGAATGAATACAGTATTCCCCCAATCAATCGTCAACTGACAGCATCGTAAGTGACGGTGATTCCACTTCCTCCTCTCAACTTCGCTACAACTGCATCGGAATTCTCAGCGAAAGTCGGACCAGCATAGATCTGAAATGGAAGGATGAGCAATGCCTACCAAAGAAGAGACTATTACTCACATCAGTATTCTCTAATTCAGCAGTTGTATGGAATGTAATCTCTTCAACGAGTCTCGCAACATCAGCAGAAGATGCTCCATTCTCGAAGAAATCAGTCGAATCAGATACTGATAATTTGAGAATTCCCTCCCAGATTGTCTAGAATAGAGAGAGATTAAAGATCAATTCAAACTTCTTCTACCATACCTTCAGTTTCTCTACAATCTTCTTCTCTTCATCATTCAATACGAGTCTTTCTGCCTTCTCTTCCACTAATCCGAATTTCGATGCCGCAATAGTCTTTGTTCCTACTTTGACAGTATCTACATTCACCTGTGAAAGAATCGATAATGTTCCTTCATCTACCGTAATCCACTCACATATTTTCCATCAGAAGCAGGCAGAAGAAGTCCATCATCGTGAGCGAATACTTTGCCTCCGGGAACCTAAAACAATTACATAATATTATATTATCCCAATATCCGGCGTTCTTGTTGCATCTTGTTTCACAATTTTTCCTTGAAGTAGCAAACACATTATGATAGCATAATATTTGTTCTTAGATCATACCTCAGCAACTGCGACTTCTCTAGCATCAGAAGGGATCTTTGATTCCTTCCAAAGAGTCGAACCGAAGAATGAAATCTTTTCTCCATTAATCAAAGACCATGCACCAGGCACCTTAAAACTGCACATTATTATCACATTATTATTTCCCCAGATCTCCTCTATTATTATTATCTAATTCAAACCTTATCATTTCCTCTGATCCAATTGTGTAGTTCCTTCTGATTTTTCTTCCAATCAATCTCAGCCAATTCAGGTTTCGCCGTAATGTGAGCATCGTACGTTCCTCCCTCGGGCTAAAATCGATACTCGAAGGATACGATAAAGGGGATTACGGTACCTGAACGATAACGGGCGCCTTTCCTTCAGCAATGAGACGAACGGCCTCGACCTATAATAAATCGATATTGGGAGAGATACTGTAGTCTACCGTACCATTCCAGTGACTCCTTCAGGATAAAGGAATCTCTTGTAGAGGGTGTTCAGAGTGTCGTTCTCCTCTACCTGTGAAAATATATCAATGGATTAATTCCATTCTACAGTATTCTATTCCTACTTTGCACTTTCTCTGAAGGAGAATAGGTCCAGTATCGAGTCCATCATCAGCCCAGAAGATTGAGAATCCTCCCTCTTCATCTCCATCTATTATCGTCCAATTAATAGCTGATGCACCTCTCAAGAAAGAAGAATGGGGTACGTTACGCTTATATTGATAGTGTACCTGTGCTTGGGAAGAATAGATGGATGGTAGATGATTGACTTGCACTTGGGTGCCTCAGTCACCTACAAACAATGTGATTCTCTCGTTGTCTCCATACAATCCATTCACTTCTTCCCTATCAGTTGGTCAGAGATCTCTCCTATCTCTACACTATTCATTAACACGAGTTATCCATTCTATCAATGATGGAAAGTGACGAGGGGGAAATGGATTGAGATGATAGAATAGAAGAAAAGACGTGTGATAAGAAGAATAGACTACGAAAGTGTTCAGTCGAATTGTTAGGTTCACACATCAGAGGGCGGACTTTCCCCCGAAGGAAAGAAGGGAATGGAAGAAGAATGGAATAGAGAAGGGATCGATTACCTCAAGAGGAATGAATTGAGTACAGAAGGGAAGAACGTTAAGTTCGGCCCCATATGAGAGATACCTAAAGAGATTAGTTTCATTTTGTCTACGAACAAAAACAAAGATCGTTCTTACTTTTCAAGTAGTTCGGGAATGATCTTCAGTTTTCCATCTTCATCTTTCTTTCTCCATCTCGATGGCTTCTCTACGGGAACTCCATCCTTTGATGCCTCCAGAGCTGAAATGAGAAAGACATTCCAAGGGAGAAATGAGAACCAATATTTCTAACCACAGACGACCTTGAATCAGTCTACACAAATATGATGTTATCTCATTTTTCAACTCTCACATACTAATAATCTAACCCAATAGATCTTCTCTTCCGTTCTTATCGGGAATAGTGAATACAACGACAATTTCGTGTCCCTCCTTCCTCAATCCCTGAGATGAATCATTGATTAGAAGATTCCTACCGTACCCCTACCGTACCTTATACACATCAACTCCGAATGCAGATTGGCCAATGATGGCGATCTTCATCTGAAATGAATGAGATGAGAGAATGAGATGGAGATGGAATACCGTTGAAAGACTCGATCGGAGAAGGGAAAGTATTGTACAGTCTATGATAGAAGAGAGATTGGAGGGTGATAAGGGATGAAACGAGAGAAAGAGAGAAGGAGGGAGGAGGGAGGTGGAGGGAAGCCTGTTCTATATTCTATCTCGTGATTGGATCAATGGAACATCATGGGATCGTCCATTCTTCAATTGCACCAACAGAGAAAAGAGTCGTAAATGCTTCTCTAGTTCAAGATCTATCGTTTACCATTGGAGGACCAAACGATTGAGACGAAATCTTTCCTTCTCTCAGTCTCTCTATTCCTATCGATATTTCACTCTGTCTGACACGATCACCCGTTCAATTCACGAGCCTACGCACAAGAGGAACAAATTGGTGTTTTGAAGATAAAATAAGAACGATGTGTCCCAACTGGTTTCGCTGTTTCACAGAGATCTATCGTTGATAGAAATATCTAAAGAAAAAGGTTCCGATTAAGAACGAGAATCAGAAACGAAGATTGATAACAAGAGATGGTCACTTCCCTCTACAAATAATCACGCTCATATCAGTCCATCTAGTTGGAGGTTACAATCGTGACACATCTATACCAGAATTCTTCGACATCAAAACAAATGGAACATGATAAAATGAAGACTGGATGGTATCTCACTCTCATCAACTCAATCTATTTCCCTATCCTATCGACCATCTCATTCCTCTCTGACCCCCCCCCCCCCCCAACAA
>LS485181.1:39442-69264 GCA_900490705.1 Pristionchus arcanus | reverse complement strand
TGACCCCCCCCCCCCTCTCCTCCCGTCTCTCCCTCTCTTGATCTAATCTCACTTTCATACGTTCAATCCCTTTACCGTTCTACCTCAAATGAAGGATCTTTGCATTCTCTCTCATTGATCCCCTCTCCTACATTCATATTTCTAGAACAATATTCACCACGATAACACTCCGGAAGTTTGGACCAGTGAGATGTATTACGAAACACGAAGTAAAAAATAAAGATACTGTATAAAGATATACTCTTTAAGTTTACATCACAACTCTAACAGCTACAAGATTTTCAATGATTGGCTCGAAATAATCATCAACTGTAGTACAACCGAGAATGTTTGGGAATAATGGAATTACAACAAGTGAATGAGAAATGGGGTGCTATTCAACAGAAAACATCATTACTAGAAACATAAATTGATAGTTCAAACAACAGTTTCTTTGAGGGTTATTGTAGCCTCGTTATCTACCAATCAATAATCTAGAAGGTCTTGGCTGCCTTGACGATGTGACGTGCAGAGATTCCGAAGAGATCAACGAGGACATCGGGAGGACCGGAACGGGGAACCTGAATGGAGAGAGATGATGGATGAGAGAGAGAGGGGAGGAGAAGGGGGGGGGGAGGGGAGGGGAGTGTCTCACCTCACGGACACAGAGGGAATGGACACGAACTCCTCCTGAGACAGAGAGTGCAGCAGATACCTGAGAGAGAGAGAGAGAGAGATGGATCAATCAATAGTCTTCTCCTTCCTTACCGTCTCTCCGATTCCTCCAGCAGGATAATGATCCTCCACAGTGATCACCTTTCCTCCAACTCTGTAATCAAATCAGTTATCGATCCACCCTCTCTCTCAATCTACCGTACCTCTTCGCGTGCTTCTCAATGAGTTCCACATCGAGAGGCTTGATAGTGAAGGGATCGATCACACACGCATTCACTCCCTCCTGTAATATAATCAGTCATCGATAATTCCCTCCTTTCTCTCTACCGTACCTTGGCCAATTCATCGGCAGCCTTAAGACACTCGTACAGAGTAACTCCCGCTCCAATGAGAAGGATCGAATCAGTTGCAGACTCACGGAGAACCTAAAGAGATCCATTCCCTCTAGTCCTTCCCTCTCCCTCTCTCCCACCTTTCCCTTTCCAACGACGAATGGTTCATCATTCTTATAGAGGACTGCATTCGCAGGTCGACCAGTGCGAATGAATACGATGCCTGAGAGAGAAAGATCACTCACTATCTGCTCCTCCTTCCTTTCTTTCTCTCACCGGGCAGATTAGCAGCCATCTCAGTTGCTCTCTCAGCAGAGACAGCATCAGTGGGATAGAAGACAGTCGATCCAGGGAAGGAACGGAACATTCCAAGATCCTATCAATTAAATCACTTATCGATAGTCCCTTCTCTCTATCTACCGTACCTCAAGTGCCATCTGAGATGGTCCATCTTCTCCAATGGATACTCCTACGTGAGAACCAGCACACTTCAGATTGGCGAATGATACTGCTGCCATACGGAGCTGAATGAGAGGAGATACTCTTCCCTTCCCTTCTCCCTCTCTCTCTGTCTCTCTCTCTCTCTCTCTCTCTACCTGATCAGATGCTCGTGCGAAGAAAGCAGCAAAAGTGGAAGTGAATGCGACGACTCTATCACGGCATTGAGCACCCACTGCTACTCCAACCTGTCATGATCATTCATTCATTATTAGATTAATTACTTCCGAATTCTAATCAACATTCAACTTGGAAGTCTATTCGGAATAATGATATCTTCATCAATTCCTCACCAGATTCTGTTCAGCAATGAAGCATTCGATATACTGCTCGGGACGGACCTTCAACAATTTCTCCGAGAACGTCGAATTCTTCGTGTCTCCATCCAATCCAATCACCTGAATAGAGTAGATGTCATCTCCCTCTCCTTCCCTTCACTCACTCTTGAATTGGCCTGTCCCAGCTTCGCGAGTGCAGTACCATAAGCCGCACGAGTGGCCACCTACAATCCATTCCTTCTTCTACCGTACTCCCTCCTTCTCCTATCATACCTTATCTCCCAGTTTGTATTCAGGAGGAGAGATCATCTTGATATTCTTGAGATCGACTTCAGGTGCATCGTCAACGATGGGCTGGGGCTTCAGATGCTCACCATCGGCTACGTGAAGACGAGAACGAATGGCTGCGATCTGAAGAGGGACGAGATACTCCTTCTTCCCCTCTGCCTCCTCTCACCTTATCAGCAGGAACGGGCTTTCCATGCCAATTCTCTCCATCTTCAACTCCTTCGATTCCCTTTCCCTTCAGAGTCTTCGCAATGATGGCAGTAGGTTGTCCCTTGTGATTACGTGCCTTCTCATAAGCAGCTCTGAGAGGGAAGGGAGGGAATCATCTACCGTACTCTTTTATCTACCGTACCTCAGGGCGTCGATATCGTGTCCATCCACAACGATGGCATTGAATCCGAAAGCAGCGAAACGAGCAGCGTACACCTATCAATCAATCGATATTCCATGGGTGCCGTATCCCTCTCATCCTCACCTCAGTCTTGTGTCCGAGTGCAGTTGCCTGTGATTGTCCTAGTCTGTTCACATCAACGATAGCAACGAGATTGTCAAGATTGTACGTTGACGCGAAAGCTGCAAAAACGATTACTTCTTTCCTTCTTATCTCATTCAACTATCTTCACACCAAATCTGTTCCTCTTCTCTTTACTTCATTCATCAAAACCTTAATCTCTCCAACCGATCTCTTTCTTCTCTCAACTCCTATCTACCGTATACTCACAGGCTGCCTCCCATACGGATCCTTCTGCACTCTCTCCATCTCCGAGCAGACAGTACACACGGTAGCTCGCCTGAATACTATTCATTAGATACCGTATCTCCTTCTACAGTATACCTTGTCGATGTACTTTCCAGTGTATGCCATACCAGCGGCACACGATAGTCCCTGACCGAGAGAACCAGTCGCCACATCGATGAAGTTGAGACGCTGAGAAGAGATAGATCAATAATAATCACACTACCGTACTCAATCAATTTGTAATGGGACTCACAGGAGTGGGATGTCCCTCGATATCCGAGTCAACCTTTCTGAGTGAGAGGATCTGATCTCTTGAGAGGAGACCGGCCTCGTGCCATGCAGCATACAGGATGGGACAAGCGTGTCCCTTAATTATCATTTATTATGTACGGTGATAGTAGTATTGATATTACTCAGGAAAAACAATACAACACTAGACACATTATCTACCATCGTATTGCAAGGATATCCTCCTAATTCAATCAAAAAATCGCAATAAAATTTATTGTGGTTTCCTTTTCTCCATCGAAACTGTTTGCCACGATAAAGACCCAGTGTAAATCATTCCTCCTAATCACTTGCTATCAATCACTATATTCGTTGTCTCACTTCTCTCCATTCTCAAAGTCTCTCATATATTTCGACTACGATCAAATGAAAAAGGAGGCACACTACAGAAACTCCAATCACAACTATTTCCTGTTGAAATAGCCAAACTTTTCAAGTGTGTTCCACTATACGAACAAGTATTGCACTTCTACAGATCAACATGTTTTCCCTTCCGATTCCGTTCCTCACAACAACGCCTTGTGAAAATAGCCACTAATGGCAACCACCAATAATACTCGCGGAGTATCGCACGGTCTTGACCATAAAATGCCACAATTGAAAAGAAGTTGCACTATGATGTCTCCTAGATATAAATAGTCTACAGTATCCTCAGTCTACCGTACCTTGGAGAGGACGAATCGATCGGCCGATTTGTGCTTAGGATGCTCGACAGAATATCTCATTTCGGAGAAGAAGAGAGTCGAGAGGATCTCAGCAGCCGAAGTCGAGGAAGTGGGATGACCACTGAAGGCAATATCGATTGAATACCGTAATACTATCTTTTCGTGGTGATAATCTCACCTGTTGGATGCACATGTCATCTCGATGGCAGAGATGCGCATGCGGTTGGAGGCATCCTCCAGTTGCTCACGAGTGTACTTCGACATCCTTAAAGAAGACGAGGATAAATGAGGGGAAAGGAGGGAATGGACGAATACTACCGCTTAGCGAGCAATTGGTCACAGATCTGAAGGAGAGACAACATCATAAATGAAAGGAATATGCAGTGGAATAATAATGATGATAGAATGTTATGAGTAAAAAGATAAACTAGTCGCGCCACAAACTAACGCGTGTGGATATGAGCAGACAGAATAATCGGACGATTGAAAGAGAGGAGGAAAAGAGAGAATAGCGATACTGAGAAACGACGAGAAGAATCGACCACTAGCAACTCTCTCCATTATATACACTCTCTTCTCGATTCAACACGATAAGGGTTCTCCAGTTCAATGTCATTGCCAAGATGACCAATGATAAGAATGGAAGTGAGGAAGAAGAAAAGAGGAGGGAAAGGGGAGGGAATAACCATCGATTGACTTACTATTTCAAGGGGAGAGCGAACACCCACACAGGAGTGGCCTCGCTCTATTTACACGGCACAACTCAGAAACTAACAGAAAACAATGCACGAAATGCTTGAATCAATTCGAAACGCGAGGACGAGGGTTTGAATCTATAAGAAACGTGCAAAAACGAAAAAGGATGAGAAAAGGAAAGGGCATTCCGGCGAGCAAGTAGAGATATGTCTGAAGAGGAAAAGTGGAGAAAAGAGGGAGAGGTTAGATGGAGGAAGAGGGTTAGAGAGAGAGAGAGGAGTAGAGCAAAGTAGCACAGTTTCTACACGATGGCAGAAAATCCACAAATTCGTGTTTTGTAGTCTGAAATCAGTATCCACAGTAGCAAGGAGACGGGGGGAGTTGGTGGTAACACAAAGCTCACAAACTGATTTTTTTATTCCTTTCTGGATAGATATTTTTTATCAAATTTGTATAACATTTATTTCAATAAAAAAAGTGGAGTAGATATGAGAACAATATTTGATTATGTTAAAAAATACTTATTAGCAGTCGCAACGAGCAATATTTAGATAAATATTTGAGAAGCTTTGAGCAACTGAGATTCAGACCCATATGAGACATTATACCGGGAGACACGAAAGACTAAGAGAATTAAACTAGAGAAGATAAATATGACTATCTAAAACAGAATATTGCATTTCAACACGCTTCAACATCTTCTGGATCAGTGAGAGTTAGTCTCTTGATCTGAACAGTCCCTTGAGATTTGGACTTGATCAACCGGCCAAGCAGATATACCTACAAAATCGAATCATATTCTCTAATAATCTGAGATATTAACTCACTTTAGTATCACTAGGCAGTAATTCAACATAATCATCTCCACCCGTTCCTTCGACTCGGAAACAATTCTCAAGTTCCTTTCCTGCACTATCGTTGCATACGAAGAGAGCAACATCTCCCTGTATGAATTAACCATCTCCAGTTGTCTATTTCTTCCATTTACTTACGAATACTGAATATACGAAGTGTAATCTGGATACGGTATTCAATTGGAAGGGAGTCGATTCGAGAATAGCGATTGGTCGAGTGGCATTGAGAGTTGCTACGAGAACTCCATTTGTGACCTGGAAGGGATTCTGTCAATCGATTAGAATACGATATATTACCTCGAACTGAGCACTTTTCTCCAATTGACTGTTGTCGTAGAGACAAGGATGACCTCTCTTAAATGAACACGAAAGAAGTCTACACACATTAACATCTGAAGACAGGCCAATATTAGTGAGAGATCAAAGATCAATTATCTTACCAGGACGGATGAGTGCTCCTGGATTGAAATTCTTAGCTGAATACTGCTTCGGCACACCACAGATATCTCCCTAGAAGTAATAAGTAGAATGAGTCATTGTCATTGATAACTAACATTGACTTGTAGATGGTCAATCATAACCATTCCTTGTCCATCAGAATCAGCTCTAAGGGCAATCTTGAATGGTCTTTCCACTCTCGGTAATTCCACTGTGACTGGTCCCTCTGCTACTGGTTGACAGTCAAGTAGATTAGATGAATTCTCTTCAACCAGACATATCTGAAGGAGGGTTAAGATGTGAATGGATGGTATTACTTACCCTTAGAGTAGCCACTCCTGTAGTCCATAGATGAAAAGAAAGGGACGCAGTTTTAGATACGCACAGAATGACCTTAATAACAACTTGCATTCGTTTTCTAAAAGAGTTGGCAAACCTCAGACAATAGGAGAGCGGATCCTGGTTGTTCGAATCTCGCAACAGCGAATTCTTGATCTGAAAATTATATTTCAAAGGAGGAAAAATCTGCAAAAGACGATTAGCAGCGAGTGGTTTCGATCCACCGACCTCTGGGTTATGGGCCCAGCACGCTTCCACTGCGCCACGCTGCTGACAGCCAAAGGAGCTAAAGACAGGCCTATCTACTTTTCTCTCACTATTGCGTAATTGTTCGTTTGTATGTAAGAGGGGAATATCTGATGAAATGTAGTGAAACATACTCGGCATGAGAGTTTGTCCAGTGAGTGAATAGAACTTCTCGTTATCAAGAGGTCCATTTCCAATAGACCATGCCATGGGCGTTTCACCGTTTCCATCTTCGATCTACAAAAGAAGTAATGGAAGTAATCTCTCGTAAGTAATCTCTCTACCTCAGCTGCAACGTGTCCCCATGAACAATCAGAAGCTCTCTTTGAGAAGTCACACCACAATTCCTGAACAGTGGATCTATTTACTATTTGAATAGAACTTCGCTCAGATTCACTCGTGTATCGATGTCATCTATTTCACACAGAATTTGGTGAGACAAACATGTATGAAGTAGATCACTACCTTAGCTGATCCAACGTGTCTTCCCAGTAGGACACTGAGAATGGGAGTCGTCACGAAGGTATTACCAAGATCGAGAGCAGAAACTGCCTGAGAAGGAAGGGAATGAATGTGCGACGTCACTAGGAATGGCGAGAGAACAAATGAAATGAAGACTTCATTTCGCCTGTGCTCATGCTCATAGGTGCCATTCTTAGAGGGGGGGGGGGTGAGGAGTGCAAAAGGGCCTCTTCATTCGCCCTCACTCTTTTCATTTCGATAGCCCTAGTCATCACTCATCATACCTCATGACAAAGAGTCGATTTATAAGTGAGATCATCGATAACGATTGCATTGTCCACGTTGCTATTCAGAGATACGATTCGAATTGCAATCTAAGAGAGATTGAAGAGTTGATGAGGATGAAGAAGAAGAAGAGTGCTCACATAGAATCTCTTTGTTGTCTTTGTGAAAGTGACTTGAAGTGGAGCAGGAGAAACACCAGAAGACGCACGATGACATTCAATCACTGAATCAGAATCCATCGAGAGAGTACATGCTTCCAGTACAACGTCCTTCGTCGCCCAGAATCTGAATGAAGAAAGTTGATATTGAAGGCAATCGGCTCTTTCCTCGATACGATCAACTAAATCACTGAAGAACGAGGTATCTCACCGATAAGTGAATGTGTTTCCAGTTGCAGCTTGGCATTCGATTGCATCGGACCGAAGAATATCGTACGGAGCCGAAGTATCCTTCAAATGATCGTCAGTGAAGAATTGTTTCTTCATAATCGAGTACTAGTGCACGATAATTCCAACCTGTTCAATATAGAGTACAGCATATCCTCCCTTGGGAGAAATCTTCGTTCCTGTTACTTCCATAATGAATTCATCAGAGAGATCGACGACTGATCGACGCCACATCTACAATTCATGATTAGGACTGAGAACTTTCCATGATTCTTCTCCAATAAAGTCACAACTTTCCCTCGTGCCCATCCAATGGTCATTTCACGCCGTGTGAGCACAATTTGTGTGTTTTCCGTGGGGCGGGTCCATTAGGATCATTTCAGCTTTCAAAGATCATGCCAGACATACTACCTTATTCATGCTGTGGAAAAAGTCAAAGAGAAGAGGAAAGATTTGAATTCCCGCAATTTCATATCTCAGCTCCCCGTATAGGTAGCGACTTGAAATTTGGATTCTGGGGTGTAAATTGAAAAACCACCCCAGAATCCAAATTTCAAGTGCCTAGCACCACTGGGAGCCGAGATATGAAATTGCGGGAATTCAAATCTTTCCTCTTCTCTTTGACTTTTTCCACAGCATCAAACTTTCTTTGCAATGGAAACTCCGGTCTATTACGATTAGTCTGCTCTTGAGACGAACTATAAATTGGGGTTCCGTTATAGTGAATGGACTGGTCTCTCTGTCACTCTCTCACTCGTCACAGAGAACGTCGATTTGCCATTCCGCCAGTAATGTTTTGTGTCCTCTTCACTCATGAGCTTACCCTTCCTAAGGAGTGAGAGAGAGAGAGAGTGCAAGGAAAGAGAAAGTGAGAGGAAGAGAGAAGAAGAATGATGTTCACTTTAGAATGAATGAACTCACTGGATTAACTTTCCCTCCTGATCTCCATCTACACGAAAGATCGAAGTGAACACACATCAAATCAGTCGACTGGCAAAGATCAAAAATCAGATTAAGAGAGTAAGAAGGAGATGAACCTTATGAATGAATTCCCCATGGGCAGAAGTGACCATTGGCTTCGATTCAAAGTTCTTAGCCAGATCAACTGAATGGAAGGAATCATCAATTACTCTCATTCTTCATTGACTCACTCGATACTTTGCACAGTTGAGCAGAATAGAGAATATTATCGAGAATAATGAAAGATCCTTGAGTATTCGAGATATCGTATGCTCTAAGAGATCAAAGATCAACTTATTCAATGGGTATTCTTCTCACCTGAATCCAATATGGAATGGAGTTTCTCTGGCTGGAATCTCAGCATGGCAATTTGTATTCATAGGAACCGTTCCTGAATATCCATTTGATTCCTTCTCATTATTCTTCTCTCCTCACCACAATCAACGTAAGGATTCTCATGCAGGAATTTTCTGTATGGTTTAAAATCTTCTCCCTTCTTTGGTTTGATCGTCTCCAGAAGAACAACTTCGATACGGGCATTGTTATACGCCCAATAACTGAAGAAATCATTGAAGAATCACTTGTTCCAACTAAAGTAAATCCTCTGTAAACGTACGTGAAAGTGAGATTGCCAGGTGCAATTTGACATGGAATGGAAGCACTGTAAATGAGTGCATGCTGTTCTTCTCTCGTTCGATCTCCCACGAGAATCATTCGATCACCTGAGGGTTACCGTATCATTATTGATTGAAGAATTGAGATATTAATGGATAAAATGATCTAACCGACGTCAATCTTGCTTGGTCCGGGATGAATTTGCAGTGCAGGCCATTCAGTGTAATCTTCTTTCACGAAAAGATAGAAATCCCTCGAATCCATTCCCTCCGATTCACCTGAAAACCGCTTCTTTCAGAACCTTCTCTTCGTTAAATTGAGGCATTATCACTAGAAATATAATGATCTCATACCAGCGTTCCTCCATTTACACACTTCGGGATGAGTGAAATTGCAGTTGAGATCTGCGTCGTGTCGGATGTTTTTGTTCTCCAGAAACCCTGGAATCATTCTTCATAGCTGATCATTGATGTTACAAAACAGACAAATTTGTGCATGTATCTCAGCTGGATTCATAAAAAGTGGTGATTCTTTCCCTTCACTGCTCAATTGTTGCATTTACGATGCGTATTGAGCCAGTGCTCACTGAGATAACAGGAAAAGGACAGTGACTACCCTTTTATCAACAATAGATTGACTAGTGATGATGAAATACCTGTCTTATCCATTCCATGAGGAATCCATTCTATACCAAGATGTTCACGTAATCGATCTCGTTCTGCTTCGTATCCAGGCATACATGATTCAACTGAAAGAGAGAGGGTTATGGTAGGGGAGAAGAGTACGGTAGATTAGAGATAGATGAAACCTGTGGATAGAATGACTCCCGATAGAAAGAGTAGAGATGGCAGTTTCATTGCATTCAATAGAGAGGATGAGTAAGTGGACAAATCTTCCCCTTCGGCAAAGGAAAGGAGTTGAATATGGATCGAGCCGGTAGAAGTTAGGGTAGAGAGAGAGGAGGAGGAAGGAGGAGGAGGGATAGAGGGAGGAAGGGGGGAGGGGAATGACTCAATAGAGGAAGAGACATGCCAATCCTTATTACTCGAGCTAGCCCTTTCCTCTATGGTCACTCAATTCCATTCACTCATTCTCATCGTTCATCTTCTTATCCAAACATCTTTATCTATTCGATATTTCCTGGTGTCAAATCAGATAAAATAGAAGCATTTCATTTTCTCACTTTCTCTTTTGGTAGTCGTTCTTTCGATTGATGGTATCTCATATAAAGGGAGGTCATGCCCTTCTCTTCTCTAATGAGTAATCTCTTTTCTCTCACAAGGACGGATATTACAATGAGAGAACAAGGATTAGAGTGAGATTGATACTCTCAGGACAATTAAGAGATTAAGGATCCAAAACGAACAATATTCATCATATATTCATCATAATGTAAGATTGCATTCGAGATGAAGAGAAACACTACGAAAGTTATCAACTGATCTCAACAGATACAAATAAATATACCTAGTTAATTTAATTGGTTCGCTTTCTTAAAACCGAAATATCGATCTCACACTTATTAATTATAACCGACCTTTTTTTCTTCGAGCTATTTCGTATTCTCTGTATTTATTTCTCTCGAAAGGCAATTAGTTTCTCTCGACCCTCCAAAGAGGAATTTGTGGATGTCGGCTTTATCGCTTTTATCATTCTCGGTATTTTTTGTCAATAGTTTCTCCACTTTTCCTCCAAGAATGCTGCTCTTCAAACTAAATTTCATTTCATTAAAAAGACTAAAGAGTAACCTACACCAGTTTGTTTCGAACATTGTAAATCATTAATTCTACACATACTTTTTATCGTTACATAGAATCGAAAAGGTTCCGAACACAAGGTGCACTGAAGAATCATCTCAATTATCGACCATCTACGAATTATAGAAAGGCTCTGAGGAATCGAGCGAGAGATTCAATTGGTGGACGCACTCTCCTCATTTTGCATGATCTCTCATTCGTTACCTGCCCGTCAGGGACGTTTGGAAGACAACTAAAACGCTATGACTTTGGTCATAGATGAGATATCAAAATGGGGATTTCGGAAATCTGTTATGGCTAATGAATGTGACAAAAGAGTGCAGTCCGCATGGCAAATTAAATTTTCACTCACTCCTCCTTTAATGAGTCTGTATTCGTACTCCATTCGCCTGAACAGATCATTATCGTGAGATATTGATATTTCAGATAGTTTTAAGATTAGCGATATTTCTAAAGTGCCACAAATTCAATTCATCTTCAAGCAGAAATTATCGATAATGATGAGTTAGTTACTTTTGAAGATTAGACTTGAAATGACAAAGAAATAAATATTCTTTCACATTCAACAAGTTCGCATAATTTATCAGCGAGACTTTCAGTATCAGAGTGAAGATTTGTCTTTGATTGATTCAGATTATTAGTGAATGGAGTTTGGCATGAAGAGGGAAGAAGGAAGGGAGAGACTAGAGAAGGGAGATTGATTATGCACTCCTTTGATCTACTGGGGAAGGCACGTCAAGGGGATTGAATGAGAAATGTAAAGCATACACGAACGATTGATTAGTGATATGAATGAATAGATAGCACCGGAATGGTGAAACAATGAAACGAGAAACTATGAACTGAAACAATCTAAAGAGAGACTAAGGAATCATCTATTTTCTTTTTCATTATGGGATTCAATCGAATGTAATGTTTTAGATGAGAATCGAAGTAGAAGACTCGATCTCCCTCTTCATCCAATGAATAAGAGAGACGTTGAAGATTTGTCTTCACTAATTTGAACGTTCCTGAAATTGTATCTCATTACACTTTTCTCATCGTCTTTCTTCAGTCTCATGTATGTATCTCCTCATTATCCATTTGGTATACACGGGAGATGTGGTAAGAAAGAGTCAATATTGTTTCTTCTATCTTCAATACTTGCCTGTTCTATCGAGAGATGAGCACAGTCGAATGAAGATGGGAAGGGCATAACTAGCAAGAGATCCCATCAATCGATCTTCCACAACAGATATCACTTCCTGTTGTACAATAATCAATTGAAGAGAGAGAGAAGATACAGTACCTCATCAGGCATTGATTGATTCTTCTTCACAACAGCGACCATTCCTGCTCTTCCTTCGTGTCCGGGTACGGTAACTCCGAATACGGTAGCATCTGCTACACTTGGAATAGGATGGACTACTGCTTCCACCTGAAGAGAAAGTTTTTAATATATCAATAATAATTGATAATATATCCTATAAATATGCATGATCTGATCATCTCAACTCGATTCTAACCTCAGTAGTGCTAACATTCTCTCCTTTCCATCTGTAAGTATCACCAGTTCGATCTTTGAAGTAGACGTATCCAAGTCGATCCAAATGAAGAATATCACCTGCAATCATTCTATCAATGAATGTTATCTAATCTCCTCTCTTCCATCTCTAAATAACGTATTGATGACTAACCACTGAGGAAGCAAGAGTCTCCCCTACAGAATACATCAGTGAGAATCTTCTTTGTTGTTTCCTTCTTATTCAAATAACCCTCGAATTGAAGAAGAGGATTATTCTTCCTAATGGTTGAAACCATTGCTCCCGTCTCTCCTAAATGAATATCTCGTCTCTCTTCATTCTTCTTCATTTCAATATACCTGGATTACAGGGAATGCACAATCCATCGGGTCGACGAAGAATTTCTCCCGTTACTTCGTCCACCTACAATCAACATTGTTGATACACTTCATCCTTCATTTCTATGTGGGAGAAACAGATTCTATTCTTAGTATTATTGTATCACTTACCTTCACTAATCTGACTGGATGCAATTTCTTGGTCAATGGAGAAATGGGAAGGAATCCGCATGCTCCCACTTTACCGTCGATATTTACTGTAATCGATAGAATGAATACTACCATATCATCATTATACCGTACCCAATGTGCTTGTTCCCTCCGTACTACCGTACAACTCTCCGATTCCAACTCTGAATCGATCGACGAATGGCTGCCAGATCTCAGCACGAAGTCCATTACCGTACATCAATCGCATTCGATGCACCTACGATTGCAAGTTATCGATCGATGATCTTGAGTGCAGTATACCTTCTCTTCAGGAACTGGCTTCTGTGCAAGAAGATATCGACAGATCTCACCAATGTATTGAGAAGCCTGGAATATTCCTCATTCAATTATTTATTTTGATTAATACTTACAGTGCACTCATACTTGACACAATCCTTCCAGAAGTTACTGGCTGAGAATTTTCTTCTAATAACACAGCAAGAACCTCCGATGAGTGCCTGGAAATATTCATGGTCTATCACGTGTCTAAAACAGATCCCTCTTTAATATATCTATCTTAAAGATATCCCTTGATGTGTGGTTCCTTTCTCTTCCTAACTCTTTTCTCAGCTGAGTGAAGGAAGCATAAACTTGCTGAGATAAAGGAGAGCCTCCCCCGCACTACGAGAGAGAGAGATAAGAACCGATCAAAAGATCATGCACGAATTTGACGCTAACTTTCTTCTAATTAATATGAATAGTAAACTAACCATTCCTACTCCAACAATTCCAGCAGCAGTGTGATAGATTGGCATTGCAACGTAAAGTCGATCATTCTCACTTATTCCAAATGCCATCGCTGCTCCAACAACCATTGAATAGTATCTGATGAGACAGAGATATACAATCATTAATCAACTATGATATTCCTAGATACATCATCAGTCAGATAACAGTTATTTTTGTTTTTTTCCTATTCTTCATCACATTGTAATACACACTTCTTTCTTTTCTGACCCTTTTTTTCTCGCAGAGTATTCTCTTCCTATCATTCTCATTCCCCTCTCTCCACATTCACAGCTGATGCTATCTGGGTAGAAAAACCCCGACAAATTCACGATAATAATAGATATCAATCTAACCGGAAGTGTTTCATAACGGCAGCCTTTGGCAATCCAGTCGTTCCCGAAGTATATATGAAGCACAACACACCTGAATGCATAGCATTCCATATTGTACAGCTTGCACTTTCTTTTTCCCTCCATCTTCCCTTTCTCTCAACTCGTTCTTATCCATTTTCATTAAATTTCAGAGAAATTCTTAAAGAATACACCCTTCCTCTTTTAGATAATTCCTTAAACCATTCGAATAAATCTCATCAGTTTACCAAATGTTCTCTTTCTTGTCAGGAATGAATCATCAATTTCATATTCTATCATTTCATCCGTTCAGAACGGAATCTCTCTCTATCCTCTCTCTTATCAACTCGTTCTTCTCATTGACTCACTCTTGAAATCGATCTTATCCAATGCCTTTGGTTCTTCCCGTGAGAAACCTTCCAATTCTCGATGGAGAGAACGGAATTGAGAAGACTTTCCGAGAACGAGAATCGATTGCGAATCAATCGATATTTTGCCATTTGAGAGGATGGAAGCAAGATCTGAGATGAATGAAGAATGAGATTCAATGATCAACACATCATCATCATCCGAATTCGAGGAATTGAAAATCAGATAACATAGAAAGATCAATAATCTCTGTCAAAACAGAGATGCAATCATGTGTGAGAACAGAAATCATAGTAGATCGTAATCGGAAGAGTTCTCACTCTTTTCCAATCCTTCCGTTGTCAGAATAAGTTTAGCATTGCAAGCAGTGATGCAATGAGCAAGAGGATCACTCTTCAGATTTGAATTTATCCAAGCAGAGACAACTCCGATCTGAAATATATCATTGAGAGGCATTATTATCCCGATTGATTGGTTATAATCCATTTTCTTAACTTAATCAACCACTTATTCAATGTTTCTTCATTCTCAGACTTCGCCCCCGCACTTTTTTTTTAATTCTAAGATCTTGTTCCAGTGATCTCTCTCTCTCATGCCTGTCATATCACTAGAACCTGTCTCCCATGGGAAGAAGTGAGAGTATGCTATGTGATTGCATTCACAGTACCAAATGACCTACTCTATAGAAGCATGGAGAGTACATAACCTGATTGATCACTTTCACTATTCAATCTCATCACTCTCGACAAGAGAATCGTCTATTACTACATCGAATGAAATTCAAGCAATGAGATGAAGAATAGATTCAGAATATTGATAAATTGATCAGAAGAAGGAAATGAAAAATATAAGGCACACGTATCTAAGATATATGAAGGAAAGAGTGGAGAAAATCGTAAATTTAAAAGTGAAGAGTAGTTACAAGATATTGTGAAGAATTGCAATATCTCGAGACAGTCAAAAATGATTTGAGATATTTTTTCCATTCTAATGGTATTTCTGTAAATATCTTTGCGCATGTTATTTTCAATAGATATTCAATAGAATAGATCAGTCGATATTTAAAATGAACAAAAGTGTTTCTTGTTCTCTCCTTCTTCCATTATTTTCTCTTCTTTCATTCACCTTTGCCATTCCCATCCAGGCTGCGATAAAATCAGTTGAATTCTCCATGTAAATGGCTACGCAATCGCCCGAACGAAGGCCCATTCCCTTCAATTGAACATAGATTATTATCAACCTGAAACGACACTCAAAATAACAATTTAAAATTATGGTCCTACTTGGAATAAATTGGCATATCGATTGATGAGGGAATTATATTCATCGAAAGTGTACTTTCTCCCTGTCTCGATATCTATCATAGCGACCTGTAATCTCATTTCCCTTTCTAATTCTTCAATATCCTCTAACCTTGTTCGGTTGTCTCTTCACTACATCTATCCATAGTTTATCGATCGATTCGTTCCCCCTCAACCTCCTCCAACAATCGATTTTGATTCGGATGATCAACAATAATCCGCTGCAATCCATGCCATTCCTTCCATATCTCAGTCATTTTCACTCTCACTTCTTCCCTATCCCCTCTCTATCCATCCTCTCTATAACGACTATCCAGTTTTTGCTCCACAGTCGCACCGATCGAAAGAGAGAGTCTCGAGTGTTTCACCCTCCTTTTCCCTCTTCTCTTCCCTCAAGCCAAAAACCTCTCACCTCAGGTCTCTGTTCAGCGTCAAGAATGATCGATACCAGAAATCACCGTGAAATATAGCAATGTAAGTAGCGACAGCGACGAACAAAGCAATGAGAATGTGCATATGATGGAACAGCAGACCAATAAATGCAAGGGTCAATCCCATAATGTATACTCCCCCCATGGAGTTCGAGGGCACTCTGCAGAATCGAGGTCATTCCAAACAATTATGAGGATCCGTAAACTTACAATTTTTGCAGATTTTCTGAATGTGAGCTATCCACAAATTTACTGCATACATTCTCTCCCATTAGGCACGATTAATATAAACAGCGAGGGCCAATACGTTGTGATCAATACTATAATGAGAACCAATATCAGCAATCAGAAATATCAGAGCGAAATGAAAACAGAGAAGATATCGCAGAATTGGAGATAAAACAGGGATCACGCCTTTTCTCGGAGAGAGGAAAGCCGGTCGCTCTATCCGCGGGACAAAGGGGACTGGATTGAATGTCCCTGGCCGGACCGCCCACTACTTGTGTCAGAGTACCTAGCTACGCAACAGATATGTTTCCCACTTTCCCTTGATGATGTAACAAAATACAGATGTGTAAGAGATAACTTTCATCGTCTCGGCAACAAAAAACAAAGACGTGTGAAGAATTTAAGAACGAGGTCTCTCCTTCTTTCCCTTGAACAGGGCGATCAGGGAGGTGTTGGCGACCTTGACGATCTTGAAACGGACACCGGGAATATCTCCGACGGCGTGACCGGAACGACCGAATCCAGCAACGAGCACCTCGTCGTTTTCCTACAAATATAACAAACTTTTTTATGACTAGCAACCAAGACTAAGACATAAAATTATTTAACATAGCCTAAATTTATTCAAAAGAAGGTTCTGAATAAAAAAGTCTTTGCATCAGATTAATACCCGCCGCCAACAACACTAAATTAGTATATAAAATTATTTAACATAACCTAAATTTATTCAAAAAAAAAGGTCCTGAATAAAACTACGGAAACAACATTAACACAAGAGGGACTACGAACAACAGAGTTTAGGGCTAAAATCGTGTGGTGCCGTATTTTATTCTCTAAACCTTATTTGTCTAAATTTGCTTTTCTGGTAGTATTACCTTTTTTGATTATTTAGTGACAAGTTAGATTGATGGCGTGAACAAATTCTGAGAAAATAGCCGAAATGAATTCCCAAAATGTGTATCAACTATCTGTAGAGGTAACGAATTTAAAATTTCCAAAGTAGATTTTTTTTCAACTAACCAATGAATTAAATTGACAAGTACCACTGGAAACAGATATACGAAAAATGTACAATAGTTTTAAAAAATCTACTATTTTTCCACGTCAGTACTCATTTCAAATCTAAATACAAATAAATAAGAAAAAATTCAATCAGTGTTTAGTGTTAGGCATACGTACCCGAACTTTCTAATAAACTTTTTCAATTTATTTAACCAATATTTTTTAAACCGGTTGAAAGTCAACTAATACGATTTTCAGCTCTTTCCAGATTTAAATAATCGCTTCAATCCCTAGAAAGAGAAACATGTCAACAAAATGCAAATATTTATTTGAAAATTAGTATTTACCTCGATGAAGTTCAAGCAACCGTCGTTGGGGACGAAAGCGGTGATCTTCTTTCCGTTCTTGATGAGCTGGACACGAACGCACTTGCGAATGGCAGAGTTAGGCTGCTTAGCCTCGACTCCACTGTAAAAGACGAAGATTAATATAATTCAATTAGCATAACTAATAATCGACAACTTAATCATACCTGTCTCCGAAGAATTTGTAAATGTATGGCAATAACCTCGAATAAAAGGACACTTACACCTTCTCAAGAACGATTCCCTTGGCGTGGGAAGCACCTCCGAAGGGGTTGGCCTTCCATCTGGTTCCGAGGTGGGCCTTCTTGTAGTCCTTGTCGTTCCACCTCTGATCACGGCGGTGGTTGCGCAGCTTGCGCGCCGTACGGATTCCCATAGGCTTTCCCATGTTTGCGGAAAGCTGCAACGATAAGCATGAACATTGAAAACGCTTGAAACATCCAAGGAAAAATATAATAAGAACACGAAACGCAATGCAAATCGATCAAAAAATAGGCGAAAAAAGAAAAATTCATTCTTTTCTCACCTACCGTACCACTCCAAGCAAAAAACCGCAGCGCTGACTCTTGCACATCATAGTTTGAATCTGCGCTGCACAATTCACTCGCACTAAACATCGTAGCGAGTGGTACCACTTGGATGGCAACCTGCTGTCAACTTTCGTTTTCGATTGTTTTTCCCTTCAAGTATTTCTGATTACTCCTCCGTGTTGTTTTAAGTGGGGTTCATTTTTAATCTTTTCAGGAATGGCTACGCAACTAGTGATATATGTCAAAAGGGTCGCTATCTTGACTCTCTTGTGGATCTCATGTCTCCTGCTGCTGAACGTTGTCGATGTCCCGATTTCTGGGATCCAGCATTTCATCACATACGCTCCCGTATATGGCGTATTCTTGCTCGGGGTAAGTTTAATCATACTTGGTCTTCCCTTTTGGTTGAAACTAGTTGATTTACGAGAAATGAACAAATCTATTGTAGAATGGATTTATTTCTGTGTAAGGAACTAACTTAGGTATAGCCTTACACTAGGTTTAGTACTAGGGTTGTAGGATGCATGAACTATATATCAAATCAAATCAAATTTATTCAAGCTTCAGGGAGTGGGCATGTTGAATGATAGCTGTTTTCCAAACATCGGGGTATCTTCTACACACGTTTAGCCAGTTAGGTCCGAGTCGTAGCGCCTTTTCATCACGCCATCTTGTTTTAGGTTGCCTGATAGGTCCTGATACGGGGGGGGGGGGACTATATATATTAAAAAAAAACTTTCCCTTTATCTGTTCATATGTGATATTGCAGCTTCATGCTGCTCTCTCTGTCCTTCTCGGAGTTGCCAATTTCAACGACTGCAGTGACGCCAGGAAAGAGCTACTTGAAGAAATCAAAGAGGCAAGGGCCGATCTGACCAAACGTAAAGTGTTGTGAATATTATTGATGGATATGGGAGACATATTGAAGCTTTCATAATTGAAATATCGCTTTCGAAGGGTTTGTAAAAATGGGTTCTCGTAAAGAATTGTACATACGATCTATTATAATTGCTATTTATTTTGCAAGTGTTTACATTCATAAACATTATTCGCACATTGCATGTACACATGGAAGGTTAAATTAGCCGGCTCTCAGTCGGTCTTCCAATTTCCTCATTAAGTAGGACTGATCTTCCGTTAGGTGTCTGTAGTCTCCGGTGAATAAAAATCTGGAACGGATATGATCAGGGGTGTGATCATGTTATGAGAGAAACTACCTTTCCTCATGCCCGCTTGGTCTTAGAAAGACGTACTGCTTCGGATTAGTCGTTGAGACACGTAAACTCATTCCATCAGCTTTGACTCCCACTACCTGACATTAAACGTGTGTAAAATAAGCAAAAGTAAGTAAAAACCTTCCCGTCCTTTGTTTTCGAGTATGTTACTTTTCGTGGAAAGTTCTCCTTGTCGTACTGTTGCATTGATCCTCCAGGAGCTGAGTAATTGGTCAGTGCTGTATCGGACTTTAAACGAAATATTCACTCATTAAACTTTTTAAATAGACTAACCGATGGTTTTTTCATGTGTGAGTAAGTGGATCTCGCCCGCGATACCCTCGATACATCTCTACTTGTCGCATTCCTTTCGCCTATTCTGCAATTCGAGACATTTTCGTTTTCACTGTGATTAACCAAACCCCGCAGAGACAGGAATTTGATTGGATTCTCTCATCGCATCTCTCACATTTCTCGTGACCGTTTTTGTATCCTTCCTGCACGACAATGGCTTCATTAGATTAATCGAAGATTGAATATATTCACTCATTATTATCGATAAGTTAAGTATAAGGAATTAATCACTAATGAGGAAATTTTTTTATAGAAACGTGATATGGAGCCAAAGATATCTCCAACATAAAAAAAACCCACCCAATATCGTAGGAAATGTAAGGGAATTCAAAGCCGAGGCTCTCCATCAATTTCTCGGTACCTTTTGCAAGATCCCGATATTTGAGAATCTGTTCTCGCTTCGACGCTGGAATATTGATCAGGATTTAAATTGTAGAACTTTATGTGGCAAATCCGCAATTTAAAGGGATTTTCTGCTCCATCGTATGTATGGAGGCCATCTTTTAACAGTTCAAATATCAATTTCTTCAACAAGACGTGTACTACTACGACTCTGCGAGAAAAGAGGTAGAATATACTATAAATACTCACGGTTAGTCACACGTCCAGTTGGGTTCTTCGGATCTCCTGCGTATACCTCGTCTGTATTAGCCCTAACACTGTAATTCCCTGAAAATACGACTTATCAAAATATGAAATATATATTTCACAGAAACTAGATTAACCTTGACTATCCTTCATTCTCAAATCTCCATTTTCCATTAATCTGATGACTCCATCTTTGCAGAAACTTGAATTGTTGAAGATAACTTTCGCCACTTTCCATCGAATATCGTTGAGTAAACCAACAACCTAATATATTTTCCATGAATAGGGAAATCATTAAAAAAAAAACTCACTATTTGGTAATGATCTAGATCTGAGCCGTGCAGTTGATCGATCGAACCAAACAATTGAGGAGAAGAATAGCCATTCAGAAATTCCACCTTAACATCTTGGACATGCTTGGAATAGTATTGAACGCGGGGTAGGAGGATACCCCCGTTTTTGGAACGTTAAATCGCTGGGTTAGAAACATATTCCCCCTTTTTCTTGCACTAAAACCATCGAAATTAAGCCATTTTTATGACGAACTCCCGGCATCGAAAAAAAAAAACGCCCGGAAGAAATTCGTGATGCAGAATTGTAGTGCATTGTAGAAATAATAAAATATGAGATTTACGAATTAAATGAAAGTTCAACTATTACCTCCTGTTTCCTCCCGTCTGAATGTATTGCCATGACCAGTCTTCCAACATCCCTCTTTCCCTCATATACAGTAAGCTTCGCCTTTCTCGCAGTTATAATGTCTAGGCGATACCCGTCCTTCTCTTCTTTTTTCGCTAAGAATTATTTTAGAATAGTAGAAACTATATAATAAACCAAGTAGACTTCAGTTTAGAGTAACTTTATGACTTACTTGCCAATCGATCGAAATTCAAGGGCCAATTCGGTCTTTGAATGGGAGGAGCATGGGATGAGCTCCGAGAACGACACTTTAAATATTATATGTCGTATATTAAACACCGGCCAAAATGTAGATACATATATGGGTACAAATAAACATACAATTTGTCTCGTGGGAGCCGATGGCGATCGATTTCTATCCCTCACATCTCCTCTGGATTGACTTCTTTCACGAATGGATAACTTATCTATCGAATGAATCCTTCGTTCTATCGATCGTCGACTGTGAAGACTCAACAAACGAATTTAACTATTATTGTTTTATATATCGTATTAATCGAACCTGGTTGGATGATCAGCTGTTGATAGAGACTTCTGTAACATGAACTGACTACTTTTAATTTCTATAATATTCAAGATTGAATCTTTCAGATACGTGGAGTTTACCTACTATCTAATTTCATTCTGCTGTCTACTTTGGGATTAGTCAAGCATCTGATCAATTCGATAGCGTCATCGTCCAAATCGTTTAGGCTACAATTGCATTGATTGATTCATCTCCACACTATGTACTGGTCGGATACATGTTTCAGGATTAAGTGGAAACTTGCGACTAACTTAGGAAATCTGGATTTCTCTTCAGGCCGAGCGCATGGTTCGCAACCAGTTAGCATGAAGTAGAGGACACATCCGAGTGAGTATATATCCACTTCCTTCCCGTAGTTGTTTCGATCAGTCACACGGCTGTATCGTTCAAATTATATGTCTGTTACATAATGATACGAAGACGAATGGATCTAGAGCAATAGAATAGACGAATGAATAACGTACGGATCCATATATCCAGGTGTTCCTGCCACAGTATGCTTCGCTTTTCCAGTTTTCATCGCTTTCGCAAGTCATTATTATTATTAACTTGCAATCTTGGGCATCTTACCATTCGTGCAGCACTAGTCGCATTTCCGCAATCCACTTTTATGATTGTTCTGATAACATCTTCTGGAAGGCTGGCGAGTGTCAGCGTATCCGTAGTCGATTTTACCATGATTGGACAGATGCAGAAATTAAACATGAATAGAAAGAATAAAAGAGCGAAAGACGCGGGATAAGTTTGAAAAAGCGACGCTAATACATGACTATTATCTCTCATTAGACGCTTGTCACTAATAAAATCCTCTAAATTAGCATTATTGCAATTTAAAAAAAGAAATTTCCAAAAACATCCAAAAAGGGCATTTTGTGGAGTAGTGTAACAGTGTGACAGAATTGTCCATACTTGGCTTTGCTGATCATGTGCCGAAAATGTAACCCCATTAGACTAATTGGCTCGCTTTGTCTCTCAGTAAGGAAGCTCTTTCATGCAAAACATTGAGTCAAGAAAACGAGAGAGTATTACGAAATGAGAGCCACAGACGAGCTGCGTACCATGCAAGGTCGTTACAGCGCCCGGCGGTGAACCCGGGGCTTTTTGCATGGGGCATTACGATTGATCGAGAGATAGGGGAGCGAGGTCGAGATCGTTTTTTTCGCGCTAGGAAGTGCACTGGGAACAATGGTCCGCTCTAATTGGCACGCACACGCCTCTCCCTTTTCGAATTGTCTCTAATTGATCAGAAAGACAAGAGAGTGTGCAAATCGAGGAGATGCATTGCTTGCCCAGAGCAAGAGAGGGCAAATCACCGTCAATGCCATCATGTGCATGCAAAGGATGCACTCTCTTCCTCTACCGTTGTCTCTACAACCTCTGACCGAAGAAAGAGGAGTGAATTAAGGGGAGACCATGCCATGTGATACACTCCTCCTTTTCCATTGTCCCTCACTACTCGGAATAGCGTGTAGGCGGAAGAATGGGCAGTAACTTCTCGTGCAGGAGTAATGTCCCGAAGGGCAGGACTACTTAATGGGGCCATTCCCGACTTTACCCTATTAAGGTAAGGCAGTTGGCATCCTTGTCTCGATCCTTGTCCACTTTCACTTTCAGCATTTTTTTATATTAGATTTGATTTTTGCCAGACATGCAGTCGAAACATGCGAGTATCATGACACTTTCATGTTTGTTTTAGTTGTCGATAATTGCATTTCAATCCATTAATCGCAGATCATCATGCACTCCTCCCTCTGCCTCCTTCTTCTCGTTGTAGTGGCTGCCAACGCGCAGATGTGGTCCGACTGGACAGATGTAATTTATATTTTAATTTTGTTTTGGAATAGTCTCAATCCTTCCCGAAAAGAGGGGGAATATGACTCGATATCAAATTTCTTGACTTTTCCCTGGTAAATTTGCAGACGGTAAACCCACCCTGCTCGGCCACTTGCGGCATGTGCGGCGTGAAAGTGGTCGCTACGAGAACGTGCTCGGTGCTCGGAAAGTGCTCGTGAGTATCACATTTATACGCGAATTTGTTTATTGTGAAAATAGGCGGAAATCGCGAAAAACGAAGTGAAAAGGGTCGGAGCCAACGCGATTGCCGCGCGGAATATTTTAGTAGGAATGAAATTACCATCGTTTCATTTAAAAAATGGGCGCTTCTGCCGTTTGGGGGGTCCCCCCCTATTCCACTTCTTCCTCTCCCTCATTTCTCCTCATTCGGCGCATTCCGCACGGTCGTCTAGTTCATCTTTCGCCTTTCTTTCCTAGACGCTGCACACATGTAATGATCACTAACAAAAGGCTAAGCATGCTAAGCACTAAGCCTAAGCACTAAGCACTAAGCACTAAGCCTCAAATGCCTCAGCCTCAAAATGAAAGCTTAGCGCTTAGTGCTTAGGCTCAGTGCTTAGGATCAGGCTCAGTGCTTAGAACATGGCTCAGTGCTTCTTAGATCCTAGTGCTCAGTGCCTAGTACTTTTGTTCCTAGTGTTTGTGAAAAAAACAACAAAAAATCGAAGAATGTGAATGAAGACCATTCGTCAACAAATCAATTAGTCCAGAATGAGATTATGTCTCTCGTCTCTCCCTTGTCTCTCGTCGATTTACATCCAATTTATCCCTATATAAGCTTTCGATTTCACTTCTCTGGTTCAGTCCATCGCTCTCCTATCTGAGGAGAGGGAGGGGAGCATTGAGCATTCGCCCCCGCGGACTGGGTCTCCTCTGAGGAGGAGACCGCGCTCTCCTCACTGGAGGAGAGCAAAATGAGAGAGAGGGAGAAGCGGAATAGGGGGAAACTAGGGTTCCGCAAGTGAAACATTTCGAAACAGAAACGCAAAATGAACCAATCGTTTCCCTCATTCGTGTTTCTCTGAGAAACGTTTCTCGGTCGAAATGAGAGGGAAACGTTTCTCGAAGTGTTTCCTTTTCCTTTGTTCTTATTGAGAGGTGAATTGAAGGTACTATTGGTTGAAACTCAACTGATTTCACTCTGAATCCACTCTCATTTCGCTCGTCCCTCCACCGGTCGTGACAGACTTCGGGGTGAGAAATGAGTGGAAACGTTTCTCGTCTCTCCCTCACAATAAAAGAAACAAGGCAAAGGACATAGTAAAATGAGGGAAACGTTTCCCGTTTCCAATTAAAAATAGAAACTTCACTCTCTCCTTTGTTCGCGGTTTCCCCAAGTGAGTCACTTGCGGAACCCTAGGGGAAACCCCTCCAACAGCACAAGCGCCGAAATATCATTAAAAAATCAAATTCTAAAGTACCTTTTTGATCGCGACAAGACTTCCGTCTTTAAAGGTTGCTTTCCGGACTTCTCCGAATCCACCTCGACCGAGAACTTCGCCGAACACGAAGTCCTTCAATTGTGGTTCACATTTATATAGTAATTCGGTAGAAACTTTATTCATGATCATACAAAATATAGAAACGTACGGCGAGAGTGAACGAGCTTCTTCCTTTCAATCTGCTCATCTACATACGAAGAGTACTCTGGAATTGAAGGAAGTGTGCAGAAAAACGTACAAATATACGCACGGGAATAACGAAAATCAATTTATAAATGTATGAACTAGAATGAGTTGAAAGAATTCGTTACCGCGTCTCTCAAATTTTGAAAATTTTACAGCATTAAATTCACAGCTGCGCGATAAATGGAGCAGATACCTTACACTTTGAGAATATATATTTGGAACATTTAAAAAAAAATGAATATAATGGTTAAGTTTCATAAAAATTATTCGCACTTAAGTTTTAAGATAGGGAGGGCAGCGGCAAATTTTTAGAGACTTTAAATTAATAATCAGTTATGCTCAACCTATGCATTCGATAGTGCCGAATCATAATATAAAAATAAAAATTTGAAAAAATGAGCGAAAACAATAATAATGTTAATTACAAAAATAGCAAAGGAAAGTGCTCACCTACCGTACTTTTAAGGCGCCCTCGAGTTTGCGCTAGGTCACATTTATTATCTCGCATCATCTAATTTATATAAAATTAAATTTACATACATATATTTCAAAATTTTCATGTTTGTGAATGTATTCGGACACCAACTACGTTAATCCGATTGATTTGGAAAGCAGCAATATTTGGAAATATGTATTTATGATACATTAGTTAATCGTGCTTGAAGGTGGATTCAACCCAAGATATCGGTATCTCCGGCAGAGAATTTTCCCGGCATCTACCAATAACTGAGAGGGCTTGGGTATAAGTGATGATATCAGAGTAGTTTCGTTCGGTGGGAAGGTCTGGTATCGGAAGGGGAGAGCGAAAATCGCGGGCGTCGGGGGAATACAGTACAATCAAGCAACGGTTTCGGTACCTCCGGCAGAAAATTATGGCGATAGCTGGCCTCTGGGGGGCGGGGGAGGGTATTGACGATGATTTCAGAGCGGTTTGGTAGAGGGGGAAGGTCAAGTATAGCGTCGGGAAGGCTAAACCATGAGAAAAACGTGCGCGAGTGCGGATTCACGACAAACAACCAATGATTTCAGTATCTCCGGCAGAGAATTCTGACCACAGCTGCCAACGGGGAGATGTGGGAGGACATATGTGATGATATCAGAGTGGTTTAGTTGAGGGGGGAAGGCCAACCTTAGGCAGGGGATGACGGAAATGGCGGAAAATCGAGCACACAGGTGAATTCACGACAAAGAACCCAATGGTTCGGTACCTCCGGCAGAGAAATTCCGGGAAAGGAAGTAACGAGGGGATGGGGGAGGACCCAGGTGATGCTTTCAGAGTGGTTTGGTAGAGGGGGAAGGCCAATAATATAGCCGGGCGAGCGGAAATATCGGAAATTTGAGTTTACGGGCGAATTTACGACAAAAAATCGAACGTTGCGGTACCTCCGGCAGAGAAATTCCGGGAAAGGAAGTAACGAGGAGATGAGGGAGTACCCAGGCGATGGTTTCAAAGTGGTTTCTTAGAGGGGGAAGGCCTGATGTAGGAATGGGACAGCGAAATCCAAAAAAAAATTTACGTCAAAATTCACAGCAACCACAAATGAGCTCAAACGACGGGTGAAAGTTTGACGCAAAAACTTACAAAAACGAATACTAAATCGCGGCTCAGGTTTTTGTTTTTACGCGGCTCTAGTGGAACGCAAGCGCGCCACATGAATTTCTGATAGCACGGGACTTTGTGTACTACGTTTTCCTCATCTTTTCGAGGTTTGGTGGTGCAGGCTCCATTTTAAACACAAAAACAGCCCATGAAGTGCTTTAGGAGCCTCACACAGCAAACACAGCGACGGGTGGCTCGAATTTTGGCTGCGTTGCGGTCGCGTCGCGTTTTTTCACGAATTGTTTTAAAACATAATTTTACAGCTAGCATAGGGTTAATAAGCGTGCCGGATTTAGTGAAATCAACCTCACAAAACATTAAAAAAATAATTGAACGAGTACAATGCAGTTCAATAATACGGACAACGTTATTTGAAACTCCTCATCTATTAAGGCTTCTAAAGCAATTCATGGGCTGTTTTTGTGTTTAAAATGAAGCCTTCACCGCCAAACCTCGAAAAGATGAGGAAACAGTAGTACACAAAGTCACTTGCAATCAGAAATTCATGTGGCGCGATTGAGTTCCACTAGAGCCGCGAATCAACAAAAACCTGAGCCGAGATTTAGCATTCGTTTTTGTAAGTTTTTACGTCAAACTTTCACCCGTCGTTTGAGTTTATTTGTGGTTGCTGTGAACTGAATGTTTGCTCAAAATGTCGAAAGATTCAAATCGTGAGTTTAAAAAACGAGGCGTCCACCTGCATATCTTTTTTTTACCGGGAATTCAAAAATTGGATCTTTGCCAAGCATTTTGCCGTTTTGATATAGCATCTAGATGTGCTTCTTTCTAGCTGTATTTATGTATTTTTCTTGCTATATTTCCATGATAATAGTATTTTTATAGAATGTTTCGACGGAATCCTCGATTGTTAGCAAGCATTACTAAAATATCTTCCGATCGTATGTGCAGTCACGATGTAGCTCGATCCTCAATGCAATCCAAGATAAAATTCGGTATAGTGATGGGAAACAATAGTTAATTCTATAAATTAATTTCTACAGAAGGGCCTGGATTATCTGATTTCATCAAAGATTTACCGCGAACACGTAAAGACAAAATCTTCCCAGCAATTTCGGATACACATGCATATATCTCACGTGAGCAACTGAATGGCGATGGAAAGAAAGGTTTGCTAATTTATGGGATATTCGAATAAATATAGATTTCCGCACATTTTCAGTGTTATTGGTTACTTTCGGATGTCAGATGAACGTGAACGATATGGAAGTAGTGCGGGGTCTATTGCTTCAGAATGGTTACATCGAGACAAAAGAGGAAGCTGAAGCCGATGCAATTCTACTTATGACTTGCTCAATTAGGGATGGAGCAGAGGAGAAGATCTGGAAAAGATTGAAACATCTTAAGAGGAATCAACGTAGACCACGGACAGTTGCTGTTCTTGGTATGTACATGCACATTGTAAACTTTTCTTTCTATTATGGTACGACATGGGTATGTGGACTCCTTTGTTGCTGTCAGGACAGTTCACTGGACTCTTCAACATACTTTGCTGATGTTGTTCGATAATTTTAAGTAGAATAATAAATAAAATCAATAGTCGATTCGCTCGAAAAAAGTTGCTAGCATACTGTATCGCGTTTCGCATCGGGAACATACGCTGCCCTCCCTATTTTAAGAGTAAACTTTTTTACACTCAATTAAAATTTAATCTTAAATCATATTTGAAATCTTCAACATTTGATTACGGTATGTTGTTGACATATCGATCCATCGATCGATCTATACGGAGTAATAAATTTTGTTATTTTAATAGTTATTCTCATTATTTGAATGGTCCGATCTCACTTTCTCCGATTCTAACATAATTTTCAGATTAGACTTGTTTAAAATGCCTCAGTGAGCTTTTCTCCTGATTTATTCTCTCATTCAACTCATTTCCTTGCAGGAAACAAAGGCTATTTATTTGCGCCGTGCTTTAAAATGAAGATTGCTCTGCTTTCAAATGTGAAGTTTACGACGTTGGGTTCCGTCCTTCAATCCCACTCAAATTTCAAATTATTCTACGGCTTCATTACCAATATACAAAAAAAGATAGTTAAATAATAGTATTTACAAGATGGGAAATGCATGGTGTGATCTAAATATCTAGCAACGGTTGGATATCTATTTTCCATAGGGGACAGGTGATAAACGTGGAAATGATGAAAAGAGTGTGTAAGTATCTGGGGAGAGAAGTGAAATTGAGTGTACAATGGGTTATGTGATTATCCGTGTCTAACATGGAATTCCTTGATTATGTGAAGTACAGCGGGATATCCCTCTCTGATGAGTTGAATAATGGCAGAGGAAAGAGCGACGAGACGAGTCTCGTTGTCTATATCTGATGCCCATGATACCTAATGGAGGGAGATATTGAGAAGAGAGAAGGATGGAATGGATTATCTCACCGTCATGGCATTCTCACTGAAGAAACTCTTCTTCGGTGCTATTGTTGCTACTGTTCTCACTAGTTTCTTCATCTCCCATTTGCTCTTTGTGTAACTGCATCTGAAGAAGAGAAGATAATTAACGTTTTCATTCTGTCATTCATTATGATACCCGCAAGAAAAGAATAGACCAGCAAGTCCTTCTTCAATAGCTTTCAATCGATATTCTTCACTATCTTCACTACACGATCGAATGCTCAATTCTTCAGTGGTATTCTCGTTGATTTCGTATACTTTCATCCCTGAATCTATCTCTTCTTCTCATACTTCTCTTGTATGATCTCTTCTGTCCCTCTCACAGCATGATTTCTCACCAGAGACGGGATGTTTTATATGAGCAATATGAGTTCCGATGGCATCATCTTCATTCAGAGAAAGGGCGATTATCCTTTTCTGTCCTTCATTCACAACTATTTCCTCAGGATAAAGAGAAGCCGACAGAATGGAACGACCATCTTCCTTTCAAATTAGATATTCAACGACCAATACAATATTAGCTATCTATCTTCTTTACCAAAGAGAAGATGTCGAATTCAATGGGTGCGAATTGAACTGAATTATGAAGAATGTACTGTTGTTGAGCTGTGGCATACTGTAATGGAGAAGGTTCAGTGAAGGACTACGGCTGTACTTACAGTAGAGAAATTATTGATTCTAATCTCAACTCCTTTGATCTTATCGAGAATAGGAAGAGTATCGAGTTTAGTCAATTGTGGAACGAGTGCTGCTGAGAATCGTCTGAATTGATAGGAGATGAGGAAGGGGAAGAGAGGGGGG
>LS485181.1:0-38291 GCA_900490705.1 Pristionchus arcanus | reverse complement strand
GGCTCCCCCTGGGGGAGGGGGAGGGGAAGGGAGATACCTGGCAGTCCGCTGTATCTGAGCAGTGACCGATTGACGTCGACCACTCATGTAGAAGAGAAGATCTGAATGGAAGAAGAGGAGTCGTTACTAAGAGAGAAGAAAGGAAGAGGAAGAGAACAGGAGGAGGGATCACACAGAGAAGAGATGGACACATAAAAGAGACGAAAAAGGAGAAAATAAATCGATGGATCGACTTTGAATTTGACTGTTGAAGATGATAATGGAATGATGAAGAGATTGAAGAGAAGAGAAGGAGATTCACTCCATCTTCATTATGAGACAGAAAAAGAGAGAGAGAGGTCACGAAAACGGAAATAGACGAGAATAGAAAGGAAGTAAGAAGAATGTTGCAGACTAATGGTGATAAATGGATGGAAAGCCAATGTTTTCATTCTTTTTTGGTGGATTAAGGAAGAGAATAGAGAAATGAGAGGAAGAGCTAGAGGAGATACAAGTGCGAGAAAACGTGGAAGAGAAGAGAGTAGTTGTCAAATTCGATCGAAGGGAACATATGCTTATGGAGGAAAAGGAGAAGGGAAAGAAACTAAACTGGAAGATTGTATGATTCCATTCAGTGAAGACAGGTGATCACAGAAAGATTCGTGTATGATCACACGAAAAGAGAGAAAAATAGAGAGGTTACATGGAAGTTTCAGCCCGGAAGCAATGAATTCTTCCCTTTCAGCTGGATATACAGATTACTCTCCAGACTGTTGATGCACTCGGAAATACGTGAACTGAAGAGATGAAAAGAGAGAGGAAAAGAGAGAGAGTGGAAGGGGGGAGGATACGGTAGTCCTACCATAGGGAATGAGGTGAACATCTCGAATAGAATAATGATGTTCTTGATTCTCAATGAGATCTGATGGATGGTAGATTAAAGGAGGATTACGGTATCCCCCCAATGTAATGACTTAGAGAAGGGATTAGTGAATGAAAATACACATTGTCATCTTGGGAGGGTAGGAAAAATGATGATCGTTATCCATTTATAAACTGAAATGATGAATATAAGTGTATTAGAGTAGAAGATGAAGTTGAGTGAGTGTGATGGAGCCATTGCCTTTACTTCTTCAACGATAAGTTTAGGGTATGGAGTAAAAGCTCTTTGTGAAGACTGGAATAGAGATAGACTCTCTCTCTCTCTCTTCTCCACCTGTCGATTTATCCCCTCTGAAGGAAAAGATAGACTAAGAGTGACTGAAAGAGAGAGGAAGTCGTTGAGAATGAGATGATGAAAGAGATATGTTCAATGTGTTCCTCTCTTCCATGCTTTTTCCTCTCTTGTACATCCAAAAGGTTGAATCATATGGGAGAAAGGAAGTATCATCCCTCTCCCCTCTCCTTCTCTCTCTCTGCAGCATCTATCAGAGGAAAGTGAGAGGAATGATTAGAGAGAAGAGAAGGAGATTCACTCCATCTTCATTATGAGACAGAAAAAGAGAGAGAGAGGTCACGAAAACGGAAATAGACGAGAATAGAAAGGAAGTAAGAAGAATGTTGCAGACTAATGGTGATAAATGGATGGAAAGCCAATGTTTTCATTCTTTTTTGGTGGATTAAGGAAGAGAATAGAGAAATGAGAGGAAGAGCTAGAGGAGATACAAGTGCGAGAAAACGTGGAAGAGAAGAGAGTAGTTGTCAAATTCGATCGAAGGGAACATATGCTTATGGAGGAAAAGGAGAAGGGAAAGAAACTAAACTGGAAGATTGTATGATTCCATTCAGTGAAGACAGGTGATCACAGAAAGATTCGTGTATGATCACACGAAAAGAGAGAAAAATAGAGAGGTTACATGGAAGTTTCAGCCCGGAAGCAATGAATTCTTCCCTTTCAGCTGGATATACAGATTACTCTCCAGACTGTTGATGCACTCGGAAATACGTGAACTGAAGAGATGAAAAGAGAGAGGAAAAGAGAGAGAGTGGAAGGGGGGAGGATACGGTAGTCCTACCATAGGGAATGAGGTGAACATCTCGAATAGAATAATGATGTTCTTGATTCTCAATGAGATCTGATGGATGGTAGATTAAAGGAGGATTACGGTATCCCCCCAATGTAATGACTTAGAGAAGGGATTAGTGAATGAAAATACACATTGTCATCTTGGGAGGGTAGGAAAAATGATGATCGTTATCCATTTATAAACTGAAATGATGAATATAAGTGTATTAGAGTAGAAGATGAAGTTGAGTGAGTGTGATGGAGCCATTGCCTTTACTTCTTCAACGATAAGTTTAGGGTATGGAGTAAAAGCTCTTTGTGAAGACTGGAATAGAGATAGACTCTCTCTCTCTCTCTTCTCCACCTGTCGATTTATCCCCTCTGAAGGAAAAGATAGACTAAGAGTGACTGAAAGAGAGAGGAAGTCGTTGAGAATGAGATGATGAAAGAGATATGTTCAATGTGTTCCTCTCTTCCATGCTTTTTCCTCTCTTGTACATCCAAAAGGTTGAATCATATGGGAGAAAGGAAGTATCATCCCTCTCCCCTCTCCTTCTCTCTCTCTGCAGCATCTATCAGAGGAAAGTGAGAGGAATGATTAGAGAGAAGAGAAGGAGAAGAAGAGAAGTCAAGAGGTCATCCTTATCCCCTCCTCCTTCTACTCCATTTTACATCCTTATTCCCATATTCAGTTCTCTCTTCTTCTCCTCTCCTACCATATGGCTACTCATCATGCGATAGAGAGAGAGGGAGTATACAACTATGGGAGGGGATCCACCACCCGAGATGGTCACTGTTTGACTGCTTCCCCTTCCCTCCCTCTCTCCCTTCCCTCCCTCTCCCCCTCCCTTCCCCCTCCCTCCCCCCTCCCTCTCTCCCTCTCTCCCTCTCGAGATGGTGAGAGAGTGGTTAGCTTGACCCAGTAGCCCTTTCACGGGAAAGTCTTGTATCTCTCTCTCTCTCTCTCCCTTTCTCGTCTCATTCCCATTCATTTTCATTCTCTTTCTTCCTCTCTTCCTTTTCTACACCCTTTCTCTCTATCTTCTTTTCTCTCCTCCTGTTTTCTCCATGAGTAAGTAGAGATTCCATCCTATTCATTGGGAACTTCCAGTCTCTTCTTCTCCTTTCTTCATCTCTTCATTCTTTCTTTTTCTTCTATTCATAATCATTATTCTTCCATTCCTCCTTGATCATCCCCTTCTTCTTCTCTCTTTCCATGTGATTCCCTCCCTCTCTCTCGCAACAATGAATAATACGAGTGTTCGTCTTTCCTTCAGTCATTTTCTATACTCTTTTCATATAATCCTTACTTCTCTTCACTCTCTGCATTTCTTCACCCGTTCCATTCCATTTGGACCTCGTCGATTTCTCTCTCTTAATTGGGGTCTCTTCTTTGATTGGGTAAGAATTGGACCAATCCCATTCTATTCAAGCTTCTGTCAACAGTTTCCCGCTATTCCTCATTTGAATCATTAAGATTTTCTTGTTCTGCTTATTGTATGACGTTTAACAATGGAGAACATTCAACAACATTTCATGTATCATTAACAGAAAGTATAATTTAGATATGTTGGATGGTCTTCGATCGTCTTCTTCCACACCATCGACATCGAATAGTCAAACAATGGTAAGTTGAAGGGGGAAGAGAAAGAGAGGGAGAGAGGGAATCCCCTATGGGAAGAGAGAAGAGAGGAAAAGCTGAACGGTAGATGGAACAATCAATAGATCAATTCTCTTTCAGGACTCAATAATTCGTGATTCTGAGGGAACAATAATAAGTGGAACAGCAGAAGGATTAATATCTCTTCTTCTTCCTTCTTCATCCATTGATACCTCTTCAACTTCTTCTTCTTATTCCTTTACTCTTCTTCTCAATATTCGTACAACAATGGCTCCTCTCGATGTTCTTATCTCTTTATTCCATGTCAGAATTCATTCCAATTCAATTTAGAATTTTTTTGGGAGGGAGAAGATAGGATTTAATTTAAATATTCCATCAGGATTACCATGAATGAATTTCATTTCAGCAGACGATGTATTCTCAAAACTCAACAGGAGTCAATTTCTGCAGAGAGAAACGATCAGAACTCTTCAATACAATCTACTCTCTCGCTTCAATGTGGACTACTCATATTCCTCATGATTTCTCTAATATCGAAATGATTAGGAGGTCAGTGATTATTACAAGCAGTCTGTCATCGAAATGAAAGCGTATTCTCTAAATGATATTGTGATGAATATTACAACACGATAGTCAGATATGTGAGACATAATAGATAGATCCGAGAGAAATGTCGATTACGTTCTCTGTAAAGCTAGATAACTTTAATTTCAGAATGGAAGAACTTCTCCAATTAGTATGCATAGACGAGGATCATCGTGTGAAGAGCAATCAATTGATTATCACTCTCAAGAATACGGTATGTCATCTACTCATGTTCTATCTCATAGTATCGTATCGATTTCAGTTGAGTCGAATCGATAGATACGAAAAGGCTCTGGCCAGTCTAATTGTGAAGAATGATGAAGAATTTACTGTATCCCAATCTATTGTGAGTTGCATGGTATCTGACTGGTTAGAAGGATACAATTCACTTATCCCATTGATCTCATTCCAGAGTGGACTCTTTGCAATCTCATCCGACACCTCATTAATTGCTCAGCAATTGACACACATTGAATTGGTAGGCCATTAGAGAGAAGTTATTAGCCAGACCAATTATGAGAATCGTTGAAAAGAAAATGGGTGAAATTTGAATGAAAGGTGATTCCCATTGTAGGAACGTCTTTCAATGATGGCACTCGACGATATGATCCAATGTATTTCCCAATCTGATCATGATTCTTTCCTCTCTTCTCCTTCTCATCCTTCTGTTCATTCATGCATACACTGGTTCAATAGACTCTCATCTCTTGTTGCAACTGAGGTAATGAAGATATTCAGAAGAACAATAGACTAGAGACTCTGAATGGAATGAGCAGACATTACATGATCTCTTTTTTAGATTCTTCGTCATTCTCGAAAGAGATTACGTGCCTCAATAATCGATAGTTGGGTGGAAACAGCAAAGGAATGCTTCGATAGAGGGAATTTCAATTCAACTTGTGCTATCGTAGCTGGTCTCAATTCGAATGCAATCCAGAGATTGAAGAGAACTGTAAGAGAAGAGAAGAGAGGGACAGACTGTAACCATAGTGATTAAGTGGTCAAAGGTAGATCGGGCCAAATTGGATATCCTCCAACATCAATTGGATCCATCTGGCAATTTTGTATCCTATCGATCTACAATGAAAGCAGCCCTTTGGAGAGCAGAAGGAGCTAGTAAAGATGATCAGAAGGTACGGTAGATGGATACGGTAGTCGAAGAAGATTGATTCAGTACTCCATCTTCAGGTAATCATCCCATTCTTGGGTCTCCTTCTCAAAGATCTATTCATGATATACCACAGTAATCCACGTGAACTCCCGAATGGACATCTCAATTTCCAAGTAAGAGAAAGGAGGGAAAGAGAAGGGGGGGGGGATGGAGGGGTAGTGGAGCAACATGGGGTTGCTACGTTCCTTTCGTGTTTCCAGTCTGACTCTGCTCATTTCCATATCCATAGTTGATGAAGAGAGTGCAGGAAAGAAAGCAAAGTGAAAGAGGGGGTGGATTTGGAGAGTAAATTCATATTGAAATAGAAACCATGCGAGTGAAAATGTAGATTCATTTTGGTTCAGGCATTTTCTCTCCTTTCTTCTACTCTTTATCCATTGGCGGAATGGAAGAGAAGGACCGTCTCTTTCCCCCGACATCCAACTCTTCTACAGTATCTACTCGTATCTATGACTCATGAGGAAGATGGTAAGTGAGTGTTGAAGAGACATGAAAAAAGTGTGCAATTTGGATCTCTGATATTTTTGTTTGGTCCACATATTTTTCTTTCAGTGTTGATGTTGCGTTCATTCGAGTTCGAAGAGCCGGATAGTGGAACAGAGAAAGATCTACATAAGAGACTAAAGAAGGCATTGTAAAGAGGGTAGATCATACAAATTAGTTACGAGTGTAAGGCATAGTTTCGAATAGCATCGTAGGTATGACCTACTCTGTCCAAGGCAGAATATTGTTGTGATTAGTATTATTAGAATTCATGTATTGTACATACATAGCCAAAGTCAACAATCAATCAGGATAACAATCAATCAGGATGCCATAAAGTCTTCTTTTTTGGTCTCTTTCAACAATTGATGTACATAACAAATGAGATTACCAGTGTCTTCTGTGGCCGCGACGAAGAGCCTGTAATTAGGTGTAAATGAATAGATTCGATGATACGGTAGGCAGACAGAGAGTACGATAAAGAATGATAAACTGACTGCTCCGAGTACGGCAGTGCCCACAATGGCTCCTGCTGCTACTCCTGCAACTGCTGCCGCTCCTCCATGATGATGGTGATGATGATCATCCACAACAACCTAAGATTTGATTGATCAATCGAGATAGAATAGAGTGAAACATACGACAGCAGGAGCAGCAGCGACCATAACTGGAGGAGGAGGGACGTATACGGGAGGAGGAATGTAGACTGGAGGAGGGACGACTACTGGGGGAGGAGGAGCAACTACCACTGGAGGAGGAGCCATCACTACTGGAGCTGGAGCACATACTACTGAAATAGAAGAATGAGCGGATATTGAAGAGTGCAAGGTAAGGTAATAAATGATAACTTACCGGGATGGGAGAAATTGTGATAGCATATTTTGTGTACGGCGACATCTCCTCTGATATGGAAGGCAGTGATGTGATGGGGATTTCCACGATGATGGAAATGAGCAACGTGCATTCCATTTACATGGATCTACAATTGATACTATAAGGGAGAAATACAATGAGATATTGTACCGCGAAATGTCCGGGATGATTCTTGAGTTTGAGATGGAAATGAGATCCAATGCAGAAGGGAAGGGCAAATCTCTCCTCGCAATGCCAATGACCTACAATTAATTGATTGTGAAGAATCAAATTGGAGATGTTTTGTATTAGATAGAGGAATGATACTTACCATCATGGAAGTTATTCATGACGATAGTATGATGTTGGAATCGAACATCGAAATGGAGAATGGAACCATGTGCAGTGAGAAGTTCAATTGTGAATCCACTGAAGAATAATTATTATGTTGAGATCATCATTTGTTTTGATTGTTCCTTAGTACTACGATTCCGTTTTGTAATTTGAAATGTTCTCAATCAGTTGACAACCTCAATTTCTTAAGGATGATGAAAAAGCGTGAATTCTTCAAGGGTGACAATTTTTTGATACATATTTCTCTCCGAGACAGACAGGTCGTTTCACAAAGGGGAGAGAAGCATGTAAAAGATAAGAAGTGAAGAATGACTAGTCAAGCAAAGAAAGGGGAAACGCTACAGTATGGTCATATGAAGGTCGAATATTGAAGATAATCGATGAATGCGCAATTTGTATTATACGACCTATTTATTTGCGAAGTTCATCAAGACATCAACATTTCCGTACAAAAAGCGTTGAAATTTGAAATATTATTGGTAAATTTATCCGATTTTCTTGAGAAATTGGAGATTAGGTGAAGTAACTGACTGTTGTGGTCCCATGTATGGCATTCCATCAATTTCAATCTTTGCTCCTTCACACATTCCATGCATGAGAGGAGTCGTAAGAGGAATCATCTGAATAAAACCACCATACTCATTGTTGTCAATACAAATTATCAATATTTGATCTCTTTATCTACATTAATGTCCAAACTCAACAAGTGTAATAATAAAGAAACATACAGGATGATCGATGTGCATGGTTGAAAGGTGTGAAGAGAAGGGTGACTGGGGCGAATAAAGGAGAGACGAGCTTATACCCAACGGTTCTTATCACTCTATTGTGCAAATATGGTCGATAAGGAAACGAATTGAGTCACACTCAGAATGAAACGTCATCACGACTGGGGGAGAGGATGAATGAGGGCGAGAGGAGGAGATCAAGATTCATTGACTCATCCTACACATCCTCATCCACAATTACGAAACAACGGAAATATTACAATTCAACAAAAAGATTCCTAAAGGTTACTGGATAAATATGAGTTGACTATTATCTCTTGATCTACTTCACTAATGAGACTGCAGCTACAGCGAAGACTGAAGATGCAAGGATGAACGAGAGTTCTCTGAAAAATTATAATCATTCTTCGTTCCGAAATATGTCTCATTAGAAATCTTCCGTATAATTTATTTTTTAATATTTTTAATATGAAATATTCGATGAGAGCTCTTAACACGGCATAATTTGGCCGTTTTAAGAGACTTATCTCCACTTATTCCTCATATCCATCTACAGTAATCCCATCTCTCACCGATAACTGGGGAACTCGTCCAATTCGAATTCTGCTTTCTCGACCTTCGCCTTTAGAATGGCTTCATCGAATAATTTCTTAGCATCTTTAGCAGATGCTTCGAGAATGAATCGAACATCAGGAGGACGAGAGAATTTATCAGGAGCTGCGTGCAACTGAAATGAATTATTAAACCATAACTGTAATAGTGCACTAGAATATTTTCACTCTCTCTGTTTGAAATGATTCAGTATGAGTAAGTATATGTTTAAATTCCAAGGAACGTCAGTAAATGGACGTACCAGATCGACGATTTTCTTCTTCATAGCTTGCTCCTGGGGAGAATGGAGATAGACATTTCCAACTTCAAAATGCGGTTGGAACACCACAGTCTTCACCTGAAAATGATTTTTTTAAAAATAGACAATGTTGGGAATAAAGATATTTTGATCTGTATATATTAAACTCCTGTGTTTTAAAAAGATAATCGTTAAAATGAAAACTAACAAGTCCTTTCTCCACATAATCTCTCTTGAACTCTTCCCATTCGATTGGTGGAATTTTATCGTTTAGCAATCTGAATACATTTTTTATCACAGATCATTTTCAACGTTGTCCTTCCCTATGGTGAGTAAGTACCTGAATTCATTCCTCCGTTTGTAGAGAAGAATGGCATGTGTAGAAAACCACATGACCATCAAGCATCCTCCAAGAGCATATGCACGACGAACTTTTCCTGAACAGTTGTAAATTGAGATTATAGGCACCATAGACTAGGCTAAGTGTAAGTCAAATAACGCAGCTGCTGATGATGTGAAAGTGAGCCAAGTGATGGACACAAAAAAAGCTTACGTTTATCTTCGCTTTCTTTTCTCTCCTGCTCAATTTTTGTCTTCCTCTCAGCTTCATCATCAACAAAAGTGGAGAAGGGGTGTGCTGAAGGAAGAGGTGTGGAGACAACTTGGCACGGAACCAGTGGCGAATGACGCAAACATCCGAACCCTCGACTCAATAAACGTAATCGGCTGAATGATCGGAAAGCCATCTATAAGAACAATTATATAATGGTAGTGATCTATGAACATGATAAACTCTAAAACAATGCAAGCAAAAACAATAAATCAATAATTTCTAACGGGACTTCTTTGTAAAATGCGCGCTCTCCATGGAATATACCGTAGCTTATCAGTAATAACAAACTGAGTATATTTTTTTTTGATTTTGTAAGTTTTTACAAATATTTTTATTATGATGTTAGCGGGACCATTGCTCTACACAATCCTTCAGGAGATTAAAGATCATCTCAAGAAAACGATGAAGCTTCGATTTTTTATCGTTCGAAGTGGGAATTCGGAAGGTAGTTCAAATGTGCACACATGTGACCCCATGCGTCTCTGTCGATATCGATCGATTACCAGTAGCGGTTTCGGGAGAATAACTAAAGCGTTTGAACTGATTGAACTGATCGGTTTCGATCCATCAACGATATTCTTGTGATGGAGTCACAGAACATCTCTCCCATAGTAAAATGGGAAGTTGCATGTGAGGACTATGATGACATTCCTATTGACGAACGATTTGGATTCATCTCTTCCGCGTCGCCGAGGAATCCATTGTAAGCACAATTAATTCTTTGTTCGCCTAGATAGCCCCGTTTAATGGATACTGTAGACTGAAATTGAGAGGTCACAATAAGTGCTTTCAGTTTCCGCAATGATTTACGTACTGTATTCCGAATCGGAGATAGAAGAGGGAGAGATCGAGAGGAGAAAAGTGGGGACAGTGCACAAATGCCATTCGATAACAGGTGAGATTGATACAGTAACTGGTTACTCTATTCTGTAGTCCTCATCTGAGTCTTCGATCGAGCAACAGCCAGGGATATCAGTACTTCTACTCTAATCGTGTGAGTTTGTCATCACTGATGTAGTTTGATCAATTAATTCGTCGATTTGAGGTGTATCGACGTGGTTCGTTGTCATCCATTGTGAGAAGAGCATCTAACGTCCTCTCCTCAATCTCACGATCATTCACTGGTTTGATATTCTTTCTAATATCGTATGTCATGTATGCATCTTTCCTATCTGCGGAAGCAGAAGGAATTGTCCCGATCTCTCGTCCATATCGACGTTGATTGCGTGTAGAATTGATAATTGAATTGTTTGATTCGTTGTTTAATTCCGAATTTCACTTGCTTTCAGCTCTTTCTCCATCTCGTTTCAATGATTCTGGTATAGAGACAGCTCGTGGTTACTCGGATGAACTCAATCTATCTGAGATATTCTCCACTCCTCAGTCTCCTTCTCAACAACCAATGGTTAGTTACATACTCAAATTCTACTCCCACATCATATTTCATAGCGATCCCTATTAGATCTTGCAGCGTTGTTCAACGAATTGATCACTTTCCCTCTCTTGAAAGATAGATAGTCCCTAGGAACCCTTCCTTCCTCCACCCTCAACACTATGAGTTGTCATGCCATTGATTGATCTCTTCTCTTATCACATCATCACTAAGTGCATCCTATCAGAATGCCTTCCTTATATTCCTTGTTTGCTAGTCATAGTCCGTTGTAGAATGGAACGATACCCATTCTCAATAAGAGGGAGGCTTTCCTTTCCTTTTCTCTATCTGTACTCGTCCTCTCTTATCTCTCACTTGGTTCACGTCTTAAATAGTTGCTCTCCCTCTATCTATCTATCATCATCCTATCTCCTTCCGTTCCTTTTCGTCTCTCTCAATAGATAGAGTCGAGATTGCATCGTGATAAGTAACCTGTCCTTCCTTTCTTCATTCATCGATTCCCCAACAGAACTCTATCACTAGTTCAAAGATTACCTTTTTCCTTCTTCATGCGTATTCATAGTGGGTATCACATCGATCACTTCCAATTTAATAGAAAATGTTCCTTAATATTTGACAATGCGAACTCCCCCATTCCGTGAAGTGACCTTTTTATCAGTTCAAACGCAAATTTAGAATATTTTTACTCACTCTTCGTTCTTTGAAAAATTATCTTGATTAATTCAATGAGATCTTCTTGTGCTTTAAGTTGCAATTTCTTTGCATTCGTACCTATCTTCACTTGCAACTAATTCGTAGAAATGACGTGATGATGCTTGCTCTTGTTCTTCATTGTGGTCATATCATCCTACCGTAATGATTCTATTCAGATGGAGGCTCCATCAGTCTCCGGTCTCCATTCGCCTCCTGACTCTGGAAGTATATCATTCCGTTCCGAACCTGTATCTCGATATCAACTCATTATGTGCAAGGACCTGGCATATGAGTGCATTGGAGAAATCGGGGTGGAAGGAGTTGTTCAAATTGATGATGTGAGACATTACGAATTTAGGGAGTTATGCATATCGATCAATATTCCGATTCTGAAAGGATGAGGGGATGTTCTCTTGTGGTTCTTTGAGTATCGGCTGATAATGAGTTTTGTACAACTTTTCGATCTCTTTCGATAAGAAATGGAATGATTTCTAAATGGACCACTCCATCAACCATAATCGTCATCATTAATCTTCCCATCTATTGATAATGATTGTTAATTAAAGGTAAACAAAGAATTGAGTCTCTTCCAAAGACATTTCGTGCGAGAAGTAAGACGATGCGACGATTTGGAACGAAGTTTGAGTTAGTTTGCTACGTTTTTACTCTGTCTATTCATACTACTCTATCGCTACCCCTTTGATGTATCTTTCATTTCTTTAGCTTTCGCATTTTGGTGCAACGTTAATGACGTATAGATTGTAGTCGATATTTGAGAAAATGAACTTTATGATAAATAAAAAAAACGAATAACAACAATTATAATTTGAGGGTACATGGAAAAACAAATCTACGAGGCCTCTCCACCCATTCAATTGATTCCCATTGATGCTGTTCATATAGACGTGCCCAATGCATCGGACATCAACCAATTAGAGGTGAGAAAGGGAGGAATTGGAAGAGAAAGAATGAGAAATTGCAGACAAAGATCAAAGACCTCGAGACTCGAATTCGATCATCGATAGAATCGGAAGAGAGAATATTGAAGACATTGACGAATATGGTAGAACAGAAACATGTAATTCTCAAAGTAGAACAGTATCTTAATGAGGTTTGTCTATTTCTTCCATTGTAAATCATTCGTTTCATTTAGCAACATATGGATTCACAAGCGATTCAATCGATAGAAGAAGGAGAAAGAGATGATGGACCACTCACTGGAATAACTGGGACTTTCTCATTTGATCAATCTATTACTTCACATACTCTTAGTCTATTGGAAAGTGGTGAGTAAATGGAGAACATTGAATGAATAAGGGATTCAATTTCATTATAGAAGAGATTGAAATGAGTGGAATGGATAGTTCGAGTGTTCCCCTTTGGTTCTCAACAGGAGTAATTCCCGTGGATAAGAAAATGTCATTCGAGAAATGTCTATGGAGAGCATGTAGAAGGACGGCATTCGTAAGGATTACTGAGATTGAAGAAGATTTCGTCGATCCACTTACTGTTAGTTTATTCCTTTCCCTTCAATGACTATTCGATACCCTTCAGAGTATCAGCACTCGAAAGTGTGTATTCATTGTTTTCTATAGAGGAGATTCACTCAAGAAAATAGTGAATAACGTGTGTGAAGGGTACGGTAGATGGATGATTATCGATTGAAGATAGTTATTGGTATCATTCAGATATGGTGCCTCTCAATCGGAATGTCCGAAGACTTCTCGAGGACGACAACATTATCTGAAACAATTGGAACCAGCGATAGAAGATATGACTCTCGTTGTGAGAAGAACGAGAGAGGATCGACATGGGGTGAGGAAGAGAAAAGGAAGAGGAAGGAGAAGGGAGGAGTGAGTAGGGGATCCAATGGATTTCAGACTCTTGCTAATTGCGCTGAATTCGTGCACGATTGGATGAAGAGTGTCCATATGCAGAAAGGAATCTATCATGCACTCAATAAGTAAGAAAGTATGGGGGAAGGGAAGGATAGACTCATTCCATTGTAGATGTGCATTGGACACTAATGGATTTCTATCTGCTGAATGTTGGATTCCCACACGATCTATTCCCAAAGTGAGGTATGCATTATGAATTGTATTCTTAGTTCACGAGGTGAATTCAGATCGGCGATAGATCGATGTTCTTCGTATGGTGGGCATCTTCCAAAACCAGTATTGAATGAAATCGAATCGAAGGTATTTCCACTTCCTGATTTCGATCCTTCGATGAGTCTTCTCTTTTCAGGCAATTCCCCCTACTTACAATGTGACTAACAAATACACGAAAGTCTTCCAAGATATCGTTGATGCGTATGGAGTGGCCAACTATAGAGAGGTCAATCCAGGTATGTTACTTCCTTCGTTCACTTTTTAGTATACATGTAATGAATTGCAGCCCCATACATAATAATTTCATTCCCTTTCCTCTTCGCTCTTATGTTCGGTGATTCGGCCCATGCTTTCCTTCTTCTTTCTGCTTCAATTGCACTCATTTCTATGGAGAAAACGATCCAGAAGAGGAGAATCAGAGATGAGGTCAGCCATAATACTGATATTCTAAAATGAAGAGAAAAAACCATTTCAAAAGGGAATTAATAATGAGATCAATAAATGTAATTATTTTGAGATCTTCACAACATTCTTCAATGGTCGTTACATAATGCTTCTCATGGGAATATTTTCTCTCTATACTGGATTCATCTACAATGATGTATTCGGAAAGGCCGGCAATTTATTCGGAAGCAATTGGAGAGATCCATTCAAGTGAGATTATCCTGATTGAGTTGTAATGACGCACCTCTTAATTTCCAGTTCGAGTCATTACGAGAAATGGGGTCGATATATAGTAAAGCACAAGCGAATGCCAGTGGCAACTCTCGATCCAGCAGAAGCTTATGTGGATGGAGTGAGTGGGAGGGACAGGGACCTTATCTTCAATTGATACACTGATATCCATAGTCTTTATCAGGGTAATGGTCCGTATTTATTCGGTCTCGATCCAGTTTGGAATGTGGCTGATAATCGTCTTTCTTTTATCAATTCAATGAAGATGAAAGTGGCAGTTATATTCGGAATTGCCCAGATGACATTCGGAGTTATTCTATCATACAAAAACTTCAGGTGATAGCCCATAATGTCTATTAGCTTTCAATTATGAACTCTTGATGGACATGACTAGACGTCATATCCTTTTTCAGATTCTTCGGTTCTCGCATCGACATTCTCACTTCATTCTTTCCTCAACTCATATTCCTCTCTTCAATCTTCGTTTATCTTTGTGGACAAATCATCGTCAAATGGCTATTCTTCTCTGTCAAACCAGGAAATGTTCTCGGATACGATTACCCTGGTTAGTGACTATTATTCTCGTCAAGTAATCTGTTTTCACAACACCCCCTTTAGGATCAAACTGTGCTCCCTCTCTTCTCATTGGTCTAATCAATATGTTCATGATGAAATCTCGTCGAGAGGGATATACGAATGAGAATGGAACTACCGTACCCAATTGTTATCTCAGCACTTGGTATCCTGGACAGGTGAGAATCTCATTGATCTCATTGATCTCTCCTTCTTTCTCAGAGTTCATTGGAGATCACTCTCCTTCTCACAGCTCTCCTTTGTATTCCCATTATGCTTCTCGGCAAACCTCTTTCTATTCTCATGACGATGAAGAAAAAGAAGAAGGCTGAACCTATTCCTGTCAGTTTCTTCTCCCCATTATTATTAATTCTGATATCGTTGTACTTATTCCAATCTCTTGTTCTTCTCAGGAGGAAGTACCTCTCTCCGATGTTCAATCCACAAATGGTCATGATGAACACGAAGAAAATCTTGTGGATATCTTCGTCCATAGTGTGAGCGACGTTTCCCTTATCTCACCGTCCACCCGTGCATCTACCGTAATCTTCTTCATTTCAGGGAATTCACACCATTGAATTCGTTCTTGGATGCATCTCCCATACTGCTTCTTATCTCAGATTATGGGCTCTTTCCCTTGCACATGCTCGTTAGTTATCCATTCCATTCCATTCATCTTTTGATTTAATTCAGAGTTATCAGAAGTATTATGGCACATGCTTCTAATGAATGGTCTCAATTCGATATCTCATCAATCATCATCACCTTCATCTCTTCTCTTTGGTGGTCTCATCGCATTCATCTCTTTCTTCATCTTTGGAGTTCTCACTGTTGCCATTCTCGTTGTGATGGAAGGATTGAGTGCATTCCTTCATGCATTGAGATTACATTGGTATGAGATGGAATGGAAGGTGATGGGAGATTGATTGAATTGCAGGGTTGAATTCCAATCTAAATTCTATAGTGGAGGAGGAGTAATATTCCAACCATTCTCACTTCATCAATGTATTGAGAATGGTCAACATTTGAGTGATGTAATGGATGATGGAGAAGATTAGAGATGATTATTCATTAGATATTGATTTGTGATCATAATTGTACCATTGGTTGATACCATTCCATAATCATATCATTCGTTTAGCTAATTAGTCTTGCCAGTCATTGTTTCATCTAGCCAGTATAGAGTATTATCCCTGTAATAATACAGTGTTCTTTCCATTTATTTTGAGATACATTCCAAAGATTTTGTAACCTTGTTAATATGAAGTGTTTTATCATAAAGTTAACCGCATCGTCTTTTTTCGGCTAATATGTAATAAATATATCTATAATAAATAGTGTTTTGTACAATTTTACAGATAAGGAATCACTGGGGTTGGGTAGGGGACAAGATAAATACAGATCTGTACTACCTATGAGATACACGAAGTGAATGTGGCTTGAGTGTCAGTGTTTAACAGGAGTTGATTTATTCTCTTCGTCTTCTTCCGCCTTTTCAACGATTCGAACAGAGAATGTTACCTGAATAATTGGAAGGTCACGTGAAAAGGAAGAAGAGTAATCTCTAAAGACACTTTCGAGATCAAAAGTTTCACTCTTTCTAATTAGGAAGTGAGAGAAAGATAAAGATGAAGAGTGAGGGATCGAAATGATACCAATTGATTCACCTTGTATCGAATATCAAAGAATGCACATCCATGGAAACAAATATTGAGGAAGACTCCAGTGTACTCACAAATGGCAAAAACATCGTATGCTGAAGAGGAAAAGATGAATTGTGCATAGCATGATGTTTATGAGATGGTATTTTGATACTGAAAATAATTGCATTCTCACCCCAAGTAATGCATTTCTTCCAATAGAGAAAGAACGAAGCCATTAAAATTGGAACAGAAAGAATATAAAGAGAAGCGAAAAGAATCTTGAGATAATATGAGAGTCGACCCTGGAATAAAATCATTGATTCGTCTCTGTAGATCATTTAACTTATTCATTGTGAGATCATCAAAAGTGTTCGATTCGTTCTCAATTCCCGTTCAGCACATTCATTTCATTATGGATGATGGAAAAAAGGGACTGGACTAGGGATGGATCAGGCAAGAGAGGGGAAGACAGAGAAGAGAAGAAGGAAGAGAAAGGACAAATGGAAAAGATCAGAGAGACATTAGATAATAGAATGGTTGAGGGAAATTTGCACACTTTTGAATTGAAGAGGAACTTACATATGGATTGAGATAGTAGAGAGAATGAGCATGACAAAAGATATTTGCAATGAAGAATCCAATTCCACAGAGACCAAAGACATAGAAGAAGATTACGTGATATCCTTAGAGAGGATGATTTATGGATGATGATCGATTCAATTTCAAAAGATAAGTTTTAAAAAGTTGACTGACTAATGTTCTCCCTCTCTCCAACGATTGAAAGTGCAGCAAGGAAGAATAATTCAGCCAATCCCAAATAGAAATATGCGTATCGAGAGATCTCGTAGAGCCAAACACGAGGATAATTCACGTTGCGGAGTCGTTTGTAACGAGAAACTGAAAGAAGGATGATTGATTAAAAATTCTGAGAAAATTCCAAGCATGAAACAGATCGACAGATCAATTGACTTTAAATGTATAATTGAAGTGAATGGCTATTGGAAATAGAATGAATCATACATCCAGTGGTCAATTCGACGATTCGAATGGGAACGTGGAAGAGAAGAAATAATTGCCAGAATGTTCTTTCGACGGGAAGATTAATGATTCGAGAAAGAGAAGGAAGACGAGCTCTCTGAAGATATTTTTATGATTTATTAAGTACTACCCGTCTATTCTACGATAGTAATAAGATTGATGAATAAACTGACTCCACATTGCCAATTATAATTGGATATTTCATCGTTATGGAATATGAGTGCAATAGCGATTGCAGCGACTGATCCAATGAGAGGAGGAATGAATCCAGAGAGGAAAACTGCTACTGGATTAAATCTGAAGAAATCAAAGATCATTCAATAATCCCATAGATCATCATTCTCATTGGCATGCCTTTCTTCCCTTTCCTATCCACTTCACTCGATTAGTCCATTCCCTCATTCACTTTTTCTCTTCCCTTCTCGTTTTCATTCTCAATCCACAATCACACCACTCTCTTTCCTTTTGATAGCAACTTTCGCTCATCGTGGATAACCTAAGCGGAGAATAGCAGAAAAGTGGCATATGTCTAATTTGTTTCGACTGTCTATGACAGACACATCGACAGGCAATTCAAAGACAAAAAGAGAAAGACAGACAGACCTTGCGACTTCAGTAATTTTCTTTCCTTCATGAACGTATGGTTCGAATAGACCGAGTGAGTTGAGTGGAGGAGTTGGAGGAGATTCCCGTTCCTTCTTTTCCATTCTAAACTATTTCATTCAGATCGATCATATATTTCCATTCTCGAAGAAATTATACAATGAATAGTGACAGTGTGAAAACCAAAAGACAATGTGATAATGCGATGAAAACCGAAATGCGAAGTGTCACATCGAATGATAAAATGGAGGATGAGATGAAGGAGAAGTGAAATCTCGCACTCTTGCAAAAAAGAGTTGACGGAAAGTGAGAAGCGATATGAGAATGGGTGAAAATGAGGGAAAACGTTCGGATTGGATGGATTAGTGACCGATTGGCATGAAGAGAAGAGGAAAGTGATGGACTGAGACTGAAGAAAAGAAGAGAGATGAAAAGAAACGGTGAGAGAACGGAACCGGTCTAGAAAAGACTGAAGAGATAGAGAGAGAGAGAGGAGTCATTCCTATCGAGAGTTCTACCCTTAGGGAGGATAGGAATGGGAGAAAGAGGAGAAGGAAGGAGGAAGGAGAGAGATATGGCAGTGATAACCTTCCCTTGAGAGACAATTGAAGAGAACTTGATCCATTCTACAGCACAGACTATTCCATGAGAACATTTTACTCTGTACGATGGTATTCCATCTGGAGGAGGACTGGAAAGGGATAGAGAGGGAGAAGGAAGGCATCTATCTTGATTTGAGTACTCGATAAACGAGGGCGACGTATCCCATTGCATACACCAGAATGGCGTAGATCAACATGATCACCAGATTGCCATAGAGATTGGAATATGAGAAGTGAAGAGATTCGATCACCTGAATGAGTCCTCCCTTCCCTTTCCCTCTTCCCTTCTCTTCTCACTTGAGTTCCATTGTGATAACATGCACTTGCATTGCATGGAATATGATCGAATGAAGAATCAGTGAATTGAGTGACGATCAGTGATTCGTATCCATATCGGAACCTGCGACCGGGAATTGATAACCGGAACCGGAAAATAGCTGACCATGATATGTATTGAACCCAACTGATGAAGGAAGGCATTGCATCGACATTAGTGAAGAGACCTCCGGACATAGAGAGAACTGTGAGGAGAGGACCAGTGAGAGATACTGCTACTGCATACGATGGAGCCATCTGAAGGAGGAGGATAGGGGAGTGGGAGAGGGAGTGAGTACCGAACAGATTGCGATTCCCATTGATCCAGCTGATATCTCAACGAGAAGACAGATAATGACTGTCATGATGAAACCAGAGAAGGATGAGAATCTGAATGAAATGATGAAGGAAGGGAATGGAAGGGAGGGAAGGAAGGGGAAGAACTTACCCAACCATCCAATATGCGATAGTTATCATTAATGCTCCATCGATTGAAAAGATCATGAGATATGAAGCTATCTAAACGAAGAATTGGATAGAGAGAATGGAGATGAGATGGACCTTAGCACAGAAGTAAGCAGATACGGGATAGACTCCATCGTGATATTCTCTCGCTAGAAGAGGATAGTCACTGGGCATGTATCTGAAGAGAATGAGGGATGAAGAGAAGGGAGAAGAGAAGAAGAGACGTCTGAATGGCGAAGACTGTCGAATACGTCAATTCAGAACAGAAGTAGAAGAGAACTCCTTTTAGATTATTCACTCCATCCTGAATGAGAATTGAATAGAAAGCATTTGAAAATGATCTCACTTGATCTTTTTTATCCGTCTGAAGATAAAGAAGACCAATGAAGATTCCCATGAAAATCTTCTGAAGAAATTTGGCAAATACGACGGATTTCTTGCGAAAATTGTCTTTGGCGTATCTGATTGTGAGGGAAAGGAAGCATGATTAACAGGAAGAAGAGTGAGATACCTCATGAGTAGCATAAGGAACAGTGTTCCCCATCCCACTTTATTAATCTGTTCCAATGGTCTTTTCTGTCCAAATTCTTGTATCTCTTCTTCCATTCGAGTATTAAGAGCAGATTCAACGAACTGAAGAGAAGAACAGATGAAGAGAAGGAAGGAAGAGAGGCTATCACCTTATCACATATCTGATTACATTTCTTCTTGCATTCCTCCTCATAACCAGGGAGAATTGCAATCTGTCGAATATAATGATCTGCGGGGTTCGTATGATCCGCAATGCCTGAATATCGATTGATCTTCTACCGTACTCCTCTCTCTTCCCTACCGTATCCACACTTGGAGAAGAATCCTACTGCTTCTGGAGGAGTACCGAAGAAGGCAACACGACCACCAGCAAGGAAGAGAATCTATAGAATGATTACGGTAGATGGAATGATATTGATTGATTACCCGATCGAATAGTTCGAATATTTCGGATGCAGGTTGATGGATAGTGCATACGATGGTCTTTCCCTGATCTCCCGATAGAGATTCCATTCTCTGCAATTCCCTTCCTCTTCCTTCCTCTTCCCTTCTCATACCTTAGTAACAATCATAGCCATATGACTATCCAATCCCGTCGTTGGTTCATCAGCGAATAAAACGGGAGGATCAGCGAGTATTTCAGTGGCAAATGCGAGTCTCTTCAATTCTCCTCCTGATATTCCCTTTGTCACTCCTGGTACTCCGATACGAGATCCAATCGAATTCTCGAGAAGCATATCTCGAGTAACCTGATGAGGAAAAGAGATCGATGGAAGGGGAAGGGGAAGGGGGGGGAAGGGATCACTCACAGCATCAACCCTCTTCTTCTTCTCTTCTGCACTCCAATCACTCGGTAGTCGCATATTAGCTTGCATGTACAGATGTTCACCCACCTGAATGGAGGGATGACTGAAGGGAGGGGAGGGGGGAGGGGAAGGAAGGGGGACTGACAGTGAGAGTTCCCACGAATATATCCTCTTGTTGTACATAGGCAGATACTTCAGTCACTCCCTTTCCAATCTTCTGTCCATTCACGAGAATATCTCCCTTGATCGTCAGTCCTCAATAGGAGATCATTCCGACAGGGCACTTTATTCTAAAGAACCTTTCGTATTTCTAGCCAATAGTGTGTTGAGTAGTGTCGTCTTTCCTGCTCCACTCAAAGATCAAAGATCATCTTCTGTCTACTCTCTTTGCCATTCAGATGATCGAGAACTTCACTCTACGCTTTCCCTCTTCGTCAGACAAAACATCGTTTCTCTTCCTTACTATTCCGTGAAATGGAAAGACGGGAATGATTCATAGGAATCATCGACCAAAGAGACAAAGCATCTTCATTCCTTCCTTCCTTTTCGCACCTCGCTCCCATCAATGCAGTCATCATTCCAGGTACAGCTATTCCATTCACACTTCGAAGAAGAGGACGACCTGCTACAGTAGTCACTGCGAGATTCCTACAACGAAGAGAGAGGATACGGTATTCGAGTGGACTACCGTACTTCCATGTGATAGCAACTCCTTCTTCTTCTATCCTTTGAATCCCAGGAACGGGAGTTTGATCGAGAAGAGGAGTGGAACCATTGACAGATGGAGATTCAATTGCTGTCTTCTCTAAAGGAGAATCAACCGCATCCATTGGAGAAAAGAGAGAAGAATGATGAGAGGAAAGATGAGGAGAAGAAAATGGAGAGATTATTAATCATTTTGTAGATTCAATTAGAGGATAATAATAACGAATAACGTTTATCTGATCAGATCTGAATACAAGTTACTATGGTGAGAATGTCTAAGCCTTAGTGACGGCCTTATCGAGATTAGTGAGAGACTTCTGGACTTGTTCATTATCAACGAGAGAATGATCTGCAGTGAAGACTGCAGCTGACCAATTGATTGCATCAGAGACACGAGATGAATCGAAGAACTGAAGAGAAGGAAGAGATTAGAGGAGGAGGGGAAGGGGGAGGGACTGACCGATTCGAGATCGAATGGAGTCGTTCTAGCTGTTTCGATTGCTGATATATCGATGATAGCAGGAAGGGCGAATCGATAACAGACAACATTCTTCACTTTGACCTTGTCATCTTTGAAGTCACGAACACGCCATCTGAAGAGTGAAGAGAGAATTGAAGAGAGAGAGGAAAGAAATGGAAACCTTTCATGATGACACTTCACATCGACCTCCACTCCTCCGAATCCATAGTCGATCAGATTACCTTTATTAGATAATGATATCATATTTATTGATTGATCTCTTACCATTTCCATCCTGCATTTGCACAATTTCTCCTCTTTTTCCTTTGCACTTGATGATATCATGTCTATAATGATTCCCCTTTCCCTTCTCTTCCTTCTTCCCTTCACTCACTTCACTTCTGCTTTACAGCAATTATCATCGTCTCTATCACATCTGCTCTTCAGCGGTCTGCACGTATCTTCACTGGAGGAAGAGGAATCTCTCCATTCTGTAATAGAAGGACTCAGAAAGGGGCGAAGTGAGAGTGATCGTACCAGAGGATGATCTTGATCCTCTGTGATGATGATGATGATGACGACGACGAGAAGGATAGAGCTGGAAGGATTGATTATCGAAGGGGAAGATTACCGTACTTCCTTTGGACTATCCATTCACTATTCTACCGTACTCCGTCTAGTCTACAGTATCCCATTGACTTACGATGTCATGTCTTGATTGAGATTCGAAGAAAGGGAAGATAGGGGCAGAGGCAGCTACAGGGGCGGGACCATATCCAGTAGATGGAGAATCATTGGGAACTCCATAGGATTGAGAGAGAATAAGAAGAGGAGCACATAGAAGAAGACAAATTGATTTCATATCGATAGATGATCGAATGATGGATATGACCATCCATTCCTCCCTTTTGTACCCTATGATTAGACACAATATCTGAATCATTCACCGTCATTTCACGATATGTTTTGGTTTCGACATTCAGTCGAAGAAGAGAAGAGAATATTGAGGATTCTTCTTATGGTATATCTCATTTCTATGATGTATCTCACTTCTCAATAGTCTATCGAATGAAGAGAAGGGAGAGAAAGAGGAAGGAAAGGAGAGTGGAAGAGGTATGGATCTATTCCGTCATTCCCTCTCTTCATCCCACTCAGGTGTGCATATCAGAGTAGTAAGTAGACACGCAATGGATGGCAAGAGAGATGGAATCGGAAGACAGAATTCTTCTTCTCCCATCATCGCATCTACTCTTAATACAACTACTCAAACGAAATGGTTAGTTCAACAGAAAATACAGTTTTATTTTGAAAATCAATATTATTCTATAAATATGAGATCAATGATAACGCTATAATTCATAGATTGGCTGGACACACATTGTTCTATCGACTCTGATTGGAAGGAAATTCGGACAAGATAAATTGGATGAAATATTGTGAGTCTATCACGTTTCTTGAGAAAATTAACAGGCATTGTAATCCGTAGACTAGGTGTGATTCACATACGGATGAATTCGAAGGAGGAATAGATTTATTCATCGCTTCATTTCTTAGATTGTTCTTGTCCTAACAATTCATCTGCAGGAAAAAGGCTGGATTCGTCTCCACAGAAGATATTTCAATGCAGACTTATTATGATGATGCAGAGACATTCAGACTATTCAGAGTTGCTTCCACTGTTATCGGTACCTTTATTTGCCCATTCAGGATTCGAGATTCACTATCTCGTTCAGGAGTATCCGTTGACCAATTATGGGAGTGGTACGGTGACTTTCTCGTTACTTATGCATGTGAGACGGGATGGGAGAAAATGCTCACTTGCATGGCGGGAAATCTTCAAGTGAGCACACCAATTAATTTCATATTCTTCATTCGTTATTTTGAGATATTTAATGATATTTTCAATGCACAAACGGCCATAAATCAACGGAATCTTTTCTTACAGGAATTCCTTGACAATCTGAATGCGATGCATTATTTCATTGATCAGATTGCATTCAAGAGTGAAATGAAGGGACCTACTTTTAAATGCGATCCCCAGGTAAGAATATGTTGATTACAATAGTCTCACATTCCTTCGTTTCCTTTCCTAAAGAAATGAAGAGAGTGTTGTGGTAGGTCATGATATTCACTCCTTTTCCTCTTAGGCGGATGGTTCTCTTCGTCTTCATTATTTCTCGAATCGTCAAGGTCTTTTCCCTATCGTTAAGGGATTAGTGAGTAGAGCAGCCAGAGTTCTATTCGAAATGGAAATATTCGTAAGTATTCTCTCGACTACTTAATGAATTAGAGAAGAGAAGGAATAGAAACGAGACGAGACCAAGCGTGTCTAAAGAATCTTCAGTCTTCAGCCAATGCCGATGATTAACGACTGCCAAATGCTTTTAAACCTAACTTTCCGAGAACTGAAATGAGTCATAGAAAGGACGAATGTCCAAAACAGGAGTTAATCAGTAATTCATCACGAAGTTCATCTCAGATCTCTGTGGTGGAGAGAACTCAAGAGAGAAGGAAATCAGGAATGGTCGATCATGTTATATTCTCCATTTCACCTGATGATCAACATAAGGCTGGACAGAGATTAGCTCATAAATTCAGAAAGGAAAGAAATAATATCGATATTATTATTGAAGAGGATGAATCAGTAAGAAATAAAAAGGAGGGAATGAAGAGACTGTCTCTTCATCTTCAGGTCTCTCCCGCTCCTCCCATTACTCTTCGTGATTTCAATCGAATCTTCCCTTATCATATATGCTTCAATAAACAGATGGTAGTTGAACACGTTGGTCAGTTTAATGAAGAGAAAGAATTCAATTAATTCCCTTTGATTGTAGGAGTTTTCCTACTGAATGAGTACAATCTAGCAGATAAGAAAGCACTCAAATTGACCGATATTGTCCAATTGATTCAGCCTACGGATGTCCAGGTATCAATTGAATGAAGACAATGATGTAATCATTGTATTTGCAGTTGACATTCAAGAATATAATGACCTACCTCAACACTCTCTTCATTTTCCAACTTAAAGTCCAATCGAAGAGAAACGAAGAAGAATTGGCCAAGAAGGCTGGAATTCTGAACCAGCCTCTCTCACTCAAAGGTCAGAATTATTCAAGAGTAAAGATTCATTTCTCTCTCAGGTCAAATGATGATGTTGAGTGGAGGTAATTCAATCATCTTTCTCGCTTCTCCCCATGCAACTTCCGGTTTGTCGATCGATATCTTCCCTCTACCGTAATTCCTTCTCAGTCAGGGATATTCTCAATGTGAATCTCTTCATCTCTGATATGCCAATGCACGATGCAACGAGAGATTTGATCATGTTGAATCAAAGTCGAATGTGTCAAATGGAATTGAAGTGAATATTCCTTCCCCTCTTTCGAGTCAATCCTTTCTTCCTTGCAGTAAAAGGCTAGAGGAAACATCAAAGAAGATGAAGGGATGTGCAGAGGAATTAGAGAAGAGAAAGACTCAAACTGATCATCTTTTATTCCAATTCGTTCCTCAACAGATAGCAGAAGCGTAGGAGTTTTCCTACTGAATGAGTACAATCTAGCAGATAAGAAAGCACTCAAATTGACCGATATTGTCCAATTGATTCAGCCTACGGATGTCCAGGTATCAATTGAATGAAGACAATGATGTAATCATTGTATTTGCAGTTGACATTCAAGAATATAATGACCTACCTCAACACTCTCTTCATTTTCCAACTTAAAGTCCAATCGAAGAGAAACGAAGAAGAATTGGCCAAGAAGGCTGGAATTCTGAACCAGCCTCTCTCACTCAAAGGTCAGAATTATTCAAGAGTAAAGATTCATTTCTCTCTCAGGTCAAATGATGATGTTGAGTGGAGGTAATTCAATCATCTTTCTCGCTTCTCCCCATGCAACTTCCGGTTTGTCGATCGATATCTTCCCTCTACCGTAATTCCTTCTCAGTCAGGGATATTCTCAATGTGAATCTCTTCATCTCTGATATGCCAATGCACGATGCAACGAGAGATTTGATCATGTTGAATCAAAGTCGAATGTGTCAAATGGAATTGAAGTGAATATTCCTTCCCCTCTTTCGAGTCAATCCTTTCTTCCTTGCAGTAAAAGGCTAGAGGAAACATCAAAGAAGATGAAGGGATGTGCAGAGGAATTAGAGAAGAGAAAGACTCAAACTGATCATCTTTTATTCCAATTCGTTCCTCAACAGATAGCAGAAGCACTCAGACAACATCGACCAATTGAAGCACGTTAGTAATAGTGATCCATCCTCTTCAATCACTCTTCATTCCTTCAGAGACGTTCAATGAGTCCACAGTTCTCGTATCCGATCTTCCTGATTTTCTCTCCATTTGTTTCAATACTTCTCCTACTGAATTGATTACTCTTCTCACTGATATATTCCATCGATTTGATAGACTCATTCATCTCTACAAGGCGAGTTCCAATATGCTCTTCAATAATTCTTCGATGTCTCTTCAGGTGTACAAAGTGGTTTCTCTCATGGATTCCTATCTGGTAGTGGGAGGAGTTCCCACTTCTCGACCAGATCATACAGAGAGTATTCTCAATCTTGCATTGGGAATGATTCTCGAGGCACGACAAGTCACTGTTCCCAATCTCGATCTTCCTGTTAGGGTATGTAATCCATTCGAGTGATCATGTGTGAATAATTGATTGCAGTTACGAATAGGAATAATGATTGGACCTGTGGTGGCTGGTGTTGTGAGCGAGAGGAAACCGAGGTCATTTTTTGTCCTTTTTTTCAAATGAAATCAAATCTTGTATTTAGATTCTGTGTTCTGGGAGACACAGTCCTCACAGCAAAACAAATCGGGACTTATTGCGATCCAGGGAAGATTCTAGTAGGAAATGCAGTGAGAACGTCAGTTATTCTTCACTTCCAATAGATTCAATTGAATTGATTTGCAGTGCAGTAACGAAGTCTCTCAAATCAATATTCGTGTTCACATCAAAGGGATACGTTGACACTGGAGTACACAAGACACTCACTCATTATCTAGAGAAGAATGAACAGAAGAGTGCATGGGATATCATCGATAGAGAGAAAGGTATACACATCCATCCTTACACGAAGAGAGTTTGGCATCTCTCAGCTCCGGAGCAGTCGATTGATGGATACAAAGAACTTCATTCGAAGGAAGGCGCACCACAATGGGAAGCTATCACTATGGAAGCTCAGAAACAACAGGAAGTACGGTAGATGAGTAGAATACGATAGTCAATTGGGTCATTGAGGTTATCGATGCGATGAAAGTGGGACTAACACAGAAGAATAAGGCACTTGCTCGACTTCTTTCCATTCGAGAATGGAGATTCAGATCGAATCGATCGAATGATTCTGGAATTTCAATTGATTCAAATAGAGAGAATCCTCAATCATCCGTATGCTCCATCTCATAATCTATCCTATTCAATTGAAGAAAATTGATTGAAGAAGGGGTGATCTCATATCTAATACGAGTCATATCACGCCTGTCACGAGAGAATCGAGCTAACGATGGGAATTGGGGAAAAATCGTGAAATGAGTTAGCATCAGTTTTGGGCACCTCTAGGCATGTCCTAACATCCCTCAAAGTCCCATTGTGCAGGAATCATTTTGGAGCTCCCTACACCGGGTCGGTATCCTGGAGCCCCAACTTTGACCAACAATATCTCGGTTCTGGTGCACTTTAGAGAAAAATTTGTCTAAGAATGACCCGAGGTCATTTTTTGTCCTTTTTTTCAAATGAAATCAAATCTTGTATTTAGATTCTGTGTTCTGGGAGACACAGTCCTCACAGCAAAACAAATCGGGACTTATTGCGATCCAGGGAAGATTCTAGTAGGAAATGCAGTGAGAACGTCAGTTATTATTCACTTTCAACAAATTGAATTTAATTGATTTGCAGTGCAGTAACGAAATCTCTCAAATCAATCTTCGTGTTCACATCAAAGGGATACGTTGACACTGGAGTACACAAGACACTCACTCATTATCTAGAGAAGAATGAACAGAAGAGTGCATGGGATATCATCGATAGAGAGAAAGGTATACACATCCATCCTTACACGAAGAGAGTTTGGCATCTCTCAGCTCCGGAGCAGTCGATTGATGGATACAAAGAACTTCATTCGAAGGAAGGCGCACCACAATGGGAAGCTATCACTATGGAAGCTCAGAAACAACAGGAAGTACGGTAGATGAGTAGAATACGATAGTCAATTGGGTCATTGAGGTTATCGATGCGATGAAAGTGGGACTAACACAGAAGAATAAGGCACTTGCTCGACTTCTTTCCATTCGAGAATGGAGATTCAGATCGAATCGATCGAATGATTCTGGAATTTCAATTGATTCAAATAGAGAGAATCCTCAATCATCCGTATGCTCCATCTCATAATCTATCCTATTCAATTGAAGAGAATTGATTGAAGAAGGGGTGATCTCATATCTAATACGAGTCATATTTGGCCTCTCTACACATTCTGTCTCAATATTTGTCATTCAATCTTCCTTTTGGAATCCCTCCTCTATTTTCCTATATCGTACCTCTTTTAGATTATATAGTAGTTACATATGTAATGGAGATAAATGTATCAGTTAACTAATTCGTTGTTTATCTCTCATTGATATGTCAGTATTCTGAGGCTACGATTCAACTGAATATGATATGGGAATGGGATAGATAGACGGTATCTGCTTCTTCTTCTTCTTCATCGATCACCATGCGATCTTTCCGGGGCAATATTCATCGATGAGACTCTGATAGTACGGTTTGAGCTCGTCCATCTTCAATTCTCCATCGGATTTGGAGTAGAGATCACATTGACTACAATGGAATACATTATATTAACACTCTTGCCAATATACAAACTTGAGCATCTTGATAGCATTCATCATCTCTTCGTCTTTCTCATTTGAAAGATGGCTGCAAAAGCAATTTCAAAATTTAATTTACAACGACGAAAACATTTTCGAAATTCGCTTCACAACGACGAAAACATTTCCGGTTAAGATTTCGAAAGTATCCAGTTTACCGATATGCATCATGTGAATGATAGGGATAGAAGGAATGGAAACGAATTGCATAGAGAGCTTCTTGAGGAAGAGTTGAATGGTGGTTCACGAGGACCTTGAGATGAGAGGGATAAGAAAAGGAGTAAAGTGATAGAAGAATGGGTGAGGAGACGACCTACTTGATACATGTACTCATCGTGACCCCATGCCATCATCAGATTCTCCAGTCCACAATTCGCAGAGTAGATACCGTACTCCGTGCTGAAAATCCAATCGTAATCAGTAGTACGGTATGTTCCTCACTTGTATCGATCGTCCTTTAGATCGGGACAATGCTCGAAACTCTTCAATCCATACACTATCGTATCCGAAGGTGCACAGCCAACAGGATAAGTGTCACCTGAGAGGGATACGGTAGGATACTGTAGGGATACTGTAAATAGATCTCACCAGTGACAGCGAACTGTTCTTCTCCCCACATGGAAAGGACCTTTCCTAGATCATGGACTAATCCAGCAAGATGCATCCAAGGCTTATCTGGGAATGCAACTCGAAGACGTTCTGCTGTCTGATATGCATGGAGAAGATTCGGTTCATCAACCTGCAATATGGTAGAGATTCGTAGGAGATCGAGGGAATATGGTAGGTGAAGGTGGAATCCAACTGCGTCATAAGCGATATACAAAACCAGTGCTTCATTCAGTTGATTTATTCGTTTGAAAATGAATACTCACATCGGGATCACTCTCATCAAGAAATCCAGAGAGAAGTTCAAGACATTCCATTATTGTCATATTGGCATGACTGAATCCCAACCATTTCTTGTGCTGTAATCAATCGATGGAATGGGTACTATCTATACGGTAGACACCTACCATTCCCTTGACGAAATCGACTGTCTGAAGAGTATGCTGCTTCTCATAATGCATCTTCACTCTCTTCTGAATACGATCTTGTGGATCTTCATCGTAGATACGGTATCTGAAGGGGTACGGTACTTGAAGGGAAGAAGTAATCGATTGGCCTACCGTTTCCCATCGGATTCATAAGAGGGGTTCGTGTCGATCTTCATTGTAGAAATGAGAAGATAGAAGTGATAGGATACTCCGCCCTCTTCCTCTTCGCCTTCCTTCACTCCTCTGTCCACTCCAACTTGTTTCACCACCACGGGACATTGACCGTAGATTCGCTAGAGTGGAGCAAACCTCCCATTCATTCTTTTGCGTCTTTACGACCCCCATCGAGAATCGTGAATGGAGATTGAAGAATAAGAAGGAAGAAGGCAAAGATGCACTCAGATATGCACGTGATACACCATCTAACCAAGTACGAACAAGTGTACCAACATTCTATCTCACTACGAAATAATTTGGAAATTGTAGCTACTAAATTATTGAAAACTTTAATCAAAACTAAGTGTAAATCTCTTGATTCTCTTGATTCTTGATGAAATCTTCTTGATGCGGTCATAATTATTCAAGATTCTGAAATTAAGCTAAAAATTTATTCTTAAAAAGATATATTTTAATGAATTAATTTATGAATAATTAATCTTCAATAAACTAATATACTGTAAGCGAATCCGCGCCAAATGTATACGGTAGTTTACTGTAGTATATTGAACATTTAGAAATTTGAAATTTTTTAACCGCCTTTTTTCTGCTTTGCTGCTTTATCTCTCTAATTTTCTTCCGTTTTCTCACTTCATTTGTCGTCATTAAATTTCTTAATGTGCTCATCCAACAGTTTTGCATGCTGGGATGGGCTTGGAAACGGGAGAAAAGTGAGAGTTGCGTGAGAAGAGAGAGGAGACTCCTCCGTATGCTAATAAATTATGAGTGTACGTCTTTTCTCTGGGTCATGATGATGCTTCAATCTAGTTCCTTCCTCGTTTCATATCCCTTTCTTTCCCATCGTCTCCAGATGTATTCTACATGTGTCAAGTCCACTTCTTCTTCATCTTTCTTTCTTTCCATCCACTCTCATTCTCATTCGTACCAAATGTTCTTCACCCCCATCGTAGATATGGATCTCCCTTCCTTTATTGCTTGACAAGTTCTTCCTTCCCAATCGTTCCATTCCTCCCCCGCTCCTTCATTCTTTCTTCCCTGTATTGCGTCATTCATCGTATCGTTTATGTAATAGTTGAATCCTCGATTGACGCATTGACCTCTCGGTTCCCTCCCTTAATCTCCATTCCCACTCTTCTCCCTTCCATTCATTGCTTGTTTTCACCATTCTACACTACATTCTGCTTGCTGTAACTGTGACTGTTGTATTCATATTTGAGAGTGAGATACTTCTCACATGGTTGAATGGGATGGTGAGAAGAGGCGCCAATTCACTCTCTCACCATTTCTTATCAATACATCTGAATCTTTCCTCGATCATTCCACTCTTCTTTTCCTTCGTCTAATCATTTCTCTCAGTGCAATTGACCAGTTCTTCTCTTCATTCATATCAAATCGACATAAACATGTGTTCCACCTCCCTCTCTCTATCTCTCATTCTCTTAGCTCCATCCTCCTTTCCCTCATTCAAATCTTTTATCACTTCTCTTGATTACATGCTTCATCTCACATTTCTTCCTTCAGAACGTGGTTTCCTAGAGACGATAGTCGTTTCTCCCTTCCCACTCCCTCCTCCTATCGCAGACCCTTTATTATCTAGTCCCATCCTTCTTCTCCTCACATAATCTACCTCTTTTTGCACCTTATAATCATTGACTCTAAATTCTCTCTCTGATTCATTCATTCAATCTTCCATGCTTCTTCTCTCTCCCATTCTTTTCCATGTTTACGTTTCTCACTCCGTTCCTTCGTTCCTTTCTTTCTATTCCCGTAATCGTCCCAATCTTTTATTTCTCTTTTTTCTGACGTGTTCATTCTTCTCTCTTCAGATTCCGTCATACAATGGTTCTGCACAAAAATCTGAAGAAGCTGAAGAGATCAATAAGCGAGAAGTTTCTTGGCAAGACAAGAAAGTGAGTGATTAATGTAATTCATTGTTATTGGACTGATTAATCATCATTTAATATTTGATATATTGTAGAGAGGAGAAGGAGGTGAAACAGCCATCATTGGATGAATCAATGGAGAGAGATCCGTATAAGGTAGTTAAACATTTCACTTTCTATCAATGCAATCATAAATTCTTCATTGTCTTCACTTTCAATTCTACGTCACAACCACCCTTTGATCTCTCTTATCGTACTTATCGTTCGCAATTGAGAGAGAGACGATGATTCACTTAGAAGGAATGAGACGGTTTAGAGTGAGTGAGTAAGTGTGCATATTAGAATCCTCTCTCTCTCTCTTGCCCATTCCTTCCCTTTCCCTTTCTACGTCAATCTAAATCCAGAAGCCAATTGAGAGATTGACTAGGAGTAATAACTCGAACGATGGGGGAAAACAAGCAGGTTCATTCCATCAAATCTCTCCCCTTCTTACGTAATCCCAATGGGAGAATACTAACAGCATAATAACGATAGTTCATTCCATTCTCCCTTATGGTGATTACAATCTTGAACGTTCACATTCACACTCTCAGTCTTGTAGGGGCACTCACTCTCTCTCTTTCTCTCTCTCTCTCCTTTTCACTCTTTGATCAAAACAACATTGAACAGAAAGTTGAGACTCGCATTTTGACACACGGAACATAATCGGATTAGAGTAGGCTGGATAGAGTCACTCAACTACGTCATGTTAGGTAGATGAGATGGAATGGAATTTACTGTGATGAGGGTGTGAGAATAGAACTATGTTTGATCAACTGGGAAGGATGTGAATGGCGATATTGTAATGAGTATGTATATTACAGGAAATGCTTCGTCTCAATTCGGATAATCTTTCTCATTTGGTTCTCCATGGTTCATCACTTCGTCAATTACACTCTCTACACGATATCTCAGTGTATTCACCATCTCATAAATCATCGAATTCATCAACTCTTTCATCTGATTCTTCCTCTCTTTCGACATCTCTTTCCACTTCATCACAATCATCAAATTCAACCACTTCACCCACTTCGCCCACTAAATCAAATGTTTCATTTTCATAACCTCTATTATAGCAGGTAGTTTTACGTTTTATCCTCAGAAGTACAGTATCTTGAAATACAGTATCCTTGTGTCTATACGAGTTTCGGTTATGAGCTTTATCTCGAGTTTTATCCCACCTTGTGATATGAATAGTACCGATTAGAATATTCCCCTTACATAATATAGCTAATGTGTATTGTTGACTGTTCAATGCAATTCTTTATTGTATATTTATTGGATCCATCGATTGATCGACTGTTTATTTGATTGTCCGGTGGAATGAAATCGACTGACAAGAGAGATAGAGTCTCTCCCTCCATTCACAATACTGTTATTCAGAATATGAATGTGTCTCGTTCTCGATGAATTGTAGTGAATAGATGGTTTTGATCCGATTAACCTTCCTTCAGACCCATTCATTCATATCTCCCCCTTAGGGGATGAATCCCTCTCTCTCAATCTCTTTCCCCTTTTACTTCGATCAGATGGGAGTTACTTCACTCCTTTCTCTCTCTCTCTCTTCTTCGTCTTCCTTTTCTCTCTTCTCTTCTCTACCATCTATAGACTGTTTCCTTTTCTATGCCATTCAACTTCCACATTGGCTAAGCAATTACGAGATTTTGAGAGTGAGAGGGGGCACTCTCTTTTTATGTCCATTCTCTCACGCGGTTTCTTTCCTCTCTCTTCTTTCTCCTTCTATTTCCTATCCAAACTCGTGCCATCAATCAATCGAATCTTTTCAATTTGCATATCATCTATTCTCCAATAGGATAATCCTATCAATTCATTCCATTCTCTCTTCGTTTTTCCTCTCTTCTCGGTTCATTTTTCATTTCTCTCATTCCCCCTTCAGACTCATTCCAATCATGCCCAACTGTCCTCGTTGTACGAAGCCTGTCTACTTCGGTGAGTCTTCCCCCCCCCCTCTTCCCCTTTGATCTTTGATCTTTCAGCTGAAAGAGTAACATCGATTGGAGCTGATTGGCATCGTCCGTGTCTCAGATGTGAGAATGAAGCATGCAAGAAGACTCTGGCTGCTGGATCTCATTCTGAGGTAGGTCATTCAATGATGGATGATGACTAGATTGATCAATCTCTTCCCTTTCAGCACGATGGAAAGCCATACTGCAATCGTTGCTATGGAGCTCTCTTCGGTCCTCGTGGATACGGTCACGGAGGGGTATGGTGAATGATTATATCGATCGATTACCTCATTCTTACCGTATTCTCAGGTCGAGTCGCACACTTTCCACTCAGGACACACTGGTACGGTCTGAGATGACCGTTCCCACAAGACTCATCGTTCATTATACATTTACTGAAGAATCTACAGTAATCCCATCCTCAATCCGCATTCCAATCCACTCAGGAGTCTACCCCCGTTGATCTATCCCTTTATATTCCATGATAAACCCTACTATCTTTCAACTATAAACACTTCTTTTGTTCCTCCTTCGATCGATTCTGTGTACATACTGTAGCTGATAAAGATGTTTAGTTTGATTCAATCGATATTCACTCAATCATTTGACTATTCTGACGTAATCTTTTCATTTATGTGACTTCTCACAAACAAATTCTCTATTGGGTAGGGAAAATAGTAATTGGTTTCATCATTTTGCATCCCTCTCCCTTCTCCCCCGCATTTTCCCTCTCCTCATCTCCTTGTCATTCCTCCGTTTCTCTCTTGCAATGGACGGTGGGAGTGACGACGATGACCATCTTAGTGTGGATGCATCCCTTCCATCTAAGGATCATCAACCTACCGTATCTACGAAGAATACGGTATCATCAATTCAACATTATCTATTCAAGAATATGTCTATTCCAGAAGATGAAGACAAAACGGAGTGGTGATTATCAGAGGTGATTATGATAGAATACGGTATTGATTGATCTTTGATCGATCTTAGAGGATTGAATACTCAAGTGTGGAAGAGAGTTGGAGCTGATAGAGTAGTCTATCCTGATGATAAATCGATTGAAGAACCAAAGAAAGAAGTGAAGAGAATGAATATTGGAAATGAGAAGGTTGATCAAAGGGAAATATCAATTGATCTATCGATTTTATTGAGATGAAACGTCGTGATGAGATAATTCCTCGTATGAATGAGATGAAGAAAGAAAAGAGTGAGCAGAAAGTTGAAAAGAAGAAAGGGAAAGAACCAAAACATCGACTTGCTTCTCCTCAAAGGTTTGATGGAGTATACGGTAGATACTATCTCCCTTGACAGGAATGGTTCATCTGTATCCACTTCCTCTTGTGATTCTCTCTCTTCTATACTCGGCCATTCTCTCACAATGACCTCGTCATCGGGTATTCATTCATCTCTTTCCTATTCTTCATCTCAAATCATCTATTCAGGTAGTATTCCTAACTTCACAGGGATCACATCAAGTAGTCCTACTGATGCTCCTTCTCCCAATCCCTCTGAAATATCACTCGATCCATTCGGAAAGTGAGATGGATACTGTAATTGATGGATCGATAACATACCGTATTCTCAGGGAGAAGAAGTGTACATGTGCCCATAAGCCAACTTCGAATATCGCTAAAGCTCTCTCGATTGATACTCCACTTACAACTTCTACTATAGATCAATCGTTTAAGACTTCAACCAAGGTAATCTTCAATGATTGGAGGTCAATCGACCTACCTTGCACTTTTGATCGTACTCTCATACAAAAGTGAATGATCTCATCGAATTGTGTCACTAATCTCCTTTCGTTCCAATGAACTATTGAATCCAATAGAAGGACTAACTGAATACTACCAGAGGGGATCCTTCTGTTTCAGCCTCTGACTTCCCTCTCTCATCATTCTACTGATCAATCAACCAATGATGTTCCTCCATTCACTGATCTATGTGGATCAGAATACGATAGTGATGATGAATCCTCTCCTTCCAATGGGTGTTCATCCCTCCCTCTCCTCTCCTCTCTCTTCATTCTCTCTCTCTTTCCAGTCGTCCACGCATCTCTCGTAGTAGCATTCCCTTCCGTACTTGCAATGATAGATCTCAAGTGGATGATTCCTCATGGTATACTGTAGACCAATCGAAAAATCCATCTATGAGAAAGAGAAGATCCAGAAGAAAGAGAAAGATGAGACATCCAATCAGTATTCGATCGATCCGTCGTCTACCCCAAGAGGATACTACGGTAGATCCAGCCAAGGTAATCGATCGATAATCTATGCATTCTATCGTAATAATACGTTATCTCAGGCATGGGCAGTACTCATCATCATTGCAATCGCAGTTCTTGCGTATCGATACACTCTTCCGATGTGTCATGGAAAGAAACATCATCATCATCACTAGGAAATCAAGATGGATTTCTCCATTCCAATCTATCGTTTCTGTCTGAGTCTCTCTGTCGATAACACTTTTATCTACTCCCATCCGCGCACCCACAACACATCTCCTCTAAGCAACATGCATTTTGAGAAATCGAAAAAAAATGAAAGTGCAAACCCCAAAAGAAAAAATACATTTACTGTTATTAAAGGGATTGAACAAAAGTAATTGAATACGTTTATCTACTCTCCATTTATCTCTTATTTACAATTCGATCTAAGAGTTGTAATAACAATCTGGGATTACATGAGAAATGAAAAAAAGAATAGGAGGGGATTGAATCACAGAGAATAAACTTATTCATAAAGAGTATAAACAAGGACGAACCCGCCATAGATAATGTGGTGCAGTCTAGTTTAAATGAGTATTCATCTGGATTACTCTACACTTCTCCAACGAAATCTATCTCTCATAGAGAGTAAATGAATCACAAGGAGAAATGAATAGAGTAATCCCAGTAATGGAACTAGTAATGGGCATGACTATGGACTAGAAGAATAGCTGACCCTCATGAAGAGAGAGAACCGTTGAATGAAATGAGCAACGGTGAGATTATAATTGACTATCTCTCTTCCATTGCACTCCCTCCCTCTATCTTCAATTATCATCTAAGAATGAGTTTGGAATGGAAAGAGGACAGACAATGCCTAGAAAAAGAAGGATAGTGAAGAAGAGAAGGGAAATGAAGATAAGACAAAGATAATCAGATCAATGAGAATATATTTGTTGTAATCGTGTGCAATGGGGCATTGGCATATTCTCAGCTCTTTTGAGTAGATCAGCATCATGGTAGATACGGGCACGATACTTCATCGTCTCTTCTAAAGTACGAAACATTCTACATACGCATACAATTTCGCATATTTGAAGCAGTGTGGGTATATCTATGCTCTCCACGGACACCCTAACCTCGATTTTTTCCCGAAAATGTGGGGTATGCAAAAATGTTTTCACTTTTAATTCTTAATACTGAATCTAGGGACCACCATCGATTATGCAAATCAAAGAATCATGACCCAATTTCTATTTCAGTTTATTATTTCGTATGGAATCATTTTTTGTGAAGATAAGACCTAGTTTAATTTAACGTATTTCGAGATAATCACATTTTTTTCAAAAACCCGTTTTTCAAAAACGAGAGACAACAAAGTTCAAAGCGCTCTAGATTGAGATCATGGAGAAGGCCGCGACTTTTGACACTTTCCAGTGATAGACTAAGGTTATGGGCATACAATATCCAAAAATTAGCCAATTCTGTAGGCGTCCACAAGTTTTATAAGAGATCAAAGATCACTTCCCGACTCAAATTTTGACACTATGCATATTTCGTGGACGCCTACAGAATTGTCTAATTTTTGGATATGGTATGCCCCTAACCTTAGACTGTCACTGGAAAGTGACAAAAGTCGTGGCCCTCTCCATTGAACGAAATTAGAGCGGTTCTAACAATGTATTTACATTTCGTGACGTCATTTTTTGGATATTTTTGTTTATAAAAATCGTGGACGCCTACAGAATTTGCTAATTTTCTCAGCAAAGTTACTTCACATGCTGTACTAAACACCTGTGAAATCAGAACCCGCGGCCTTTTCCTCCCCTTTGCATAAATGGACATCGTGCGCGCGCACAATTATGAAAAGTGATGGTGGTCCCTATACTGAATTAAAATAAACTGACTCTGATTTTGTTCCTTGTAGCAATGCATTCGTAGTTGATTTATATATTCATCCTCCACTTGTTGTTCAACCTGCCAAATAAGTAATTAACATGGCATTGCATTAACTACTAGATGTGAGCTTGTTCACAGACAAGAAATTACAATTCATTGAAGTTCACTATTATCAAGTTGCAAATATGCGACCAATCTATTCGAAAGTAGAGTAAACGAGATTGAGGAAACAAGAATTAAACCTGTTCTATCCTTCCTCTATACGCCGTCTCAAAGTCCTTCTTGACGAAGTATGTTACGTGCAGTTCCCTCGTCTCTCGCTTTATCGTGTATTTACTGGAATAGACAAGGATAT
>LS485178.1:55843-72005 GCA_900490705.1 Pristionchus arcanus | reverse complement strand
AGCAACTCACTTGTCTCCGGCCTCGCACTGGCCCGGCTTGCACGCGCAGTCGCGCGAGATCGAATCGACGGGAGAGTCGCGGCATCTGGGAAATTGATAGTAAATCGGGAACACCGAACCCAATCGGAATTATCGAATGGTTGGCTGTATGGGCAATTACGACTAGAGAAATGAACTGAAGACATCATGCGAGGATACAGTATCCAAAAGGCTACAGCACGCTTTCTAGCGCGGTCGCTATTCCAAACTTTTGTGAAACTTATTCAAGTATCGCCAAGGCTTCAGCTTAACACTACCTCTTGCCTCCCCATGGTCCGGCGTACGGGTCGGCGTTCATCGCCTTGAGCACGCCCAATCCCGCTGGCATCGGCTGCTTCCATGTGCCTGACAATCAGGGATTATCGATTGGAGTAATCCACCGTAACCAGCATATCGATTGTCCCTGTTCATCACTGATACAATAATCATGAATACGGTATGATTATCTATTGAATCGATACCGTAACTCATCTACCGTACCCAGATTGGTGCAGCCCATCACGGCCTGCGTCATGCCGTGATACCAAAACCCTCTATCGTAACCCTGATACAGTATTCTCGGTACCGTATTCCAGCTACCCCTGGTTCCTTAACCGAGCTACAGTAGCCCTTGTACCGTACCCAGATTGGTGCAGCCCATCACGGCCTGTGTCATGCCGTGGTAGCCGTTGCGCATGGACAGCACGTCGAAGCGGCCCGTGCTCAGTCTGCAATACTTAATTACCGAAACCTACCGTAATCAACTATCGTAACGTGTCTACATCACTAAACCTTAATACTTGAAATCTATGATGATCTCACGTGGACGTCTCATTTCACAAAGCCTTATTTTATTTTCGTGGACTTCCCAAGAGCACATTTATGGGAAATAGCGTCACATGTTATTGCGGGCCAGTGAAACGCATTTCGATGACGTGTTGGGCAAGAACGAAGTGCAAGTTTGGAAAGCATATTTCAAATACTAAATGAATCTCCAGTGGTGACGGGGCAACCATACTGATTACCTTCCGTAACTCAAACTATCGTAGCCTCAGTAGCCTCACAATCTATCGTAACCCCCACCGTACCTGGCGAGTGCGAGCGCGAGGTCGTTCGCTTCCGAGCCCGAGTTGGTGAAGAAGCACACCTGAAAAAATGGTCAATCGATAGTCAGGCTACCGTACCTAACTACACCAATATTGTGTGGCTACCGTAACCCACCGATAGATGGTCGTACAGTTAGGCAGTCATATGCCGCTGTACCCATTAGCTACCTTATCTCACAGACTACCGTAGCCCACGGGAACCGTACCGATAGGCGCTCGAGCATCTTGGCAGTCAGGGCTGCTACTCACACAGTTTTCAACCCAATATAGCTACCGTAACCCACCGAAAGATGCTCGGGCAGCTTCGCAGTCAGGGCAGCCGCGTACTCCAACACGGGCTCGGTGTTGTAGATGCAGGTGGTGTGCCAGAGCTTGTCCAGCTGCGCCTTCAGCGCATTGTTCACCATGCTAGAAAGTGATCTTTGATCTTTATGCGAGAAATCGATGGGTGAAGTTAACTATTTTCAAATGATCCCGATTTGTGCAGCTAAGCTGCTACTGTTCATTTATGAACAAAAACATTACAATCGTTATAACGATTGTAATGTATTTGCAATAAATTGAAGTGCTTCAGAGATCAAAGATCAACTCACGGATGGCAGTGACCCACCGAGACGGTCACGATGCCGGCGAACATGTCGAGGTATCTGAAGGGTCAGAGATCAAAGATCAACTACTCTCGATAATTTTTGCTTGCGAAATCATCGCAAGTCCTTCAACAAAAACTGTGTCGTAATAAATCGATATCAAAGATAAAAACAGACGATTAGAAATTATTAGAGATCAGGGATCAGAGATCAAAGATCAAAGATCAAAGACCACCCACTTCTTGCCTTCCGCATCGTAGAGGAACTGCTTCTCGCCCCGGACTACGGTGACCGGCTTGCGGTAGAAGACGATCTGGAAGGAGGTCAAAGATCATGAAAGATCAAAGATCAAAGACCAAAGACCAAACTATGGTTGTTATTTTTTCCTATGTTTCATTAATGCAACGTTGTGTGAGTATCACGGAACAAATGAATCAGAGATCAAAGATCAATATAACGCAGAAAAGAGATAGCGAGAATTAGTCAGGGTTGACGTCCAATATTTCGTGAGTCCAAAGGTCAAACTCGCACTTGTAGAGTAACAAGCAGATATTTACAAATATCCAAAGATCAAAGATCAATATTTTTCTCAACTAACATGCCATAAACGCTTAGCACTTATCTTGAAAGATCAAAGAGCAATATCCGGAATAAAAAAAAAACTAACATTGGACTTGGGCAACAGCGACTTGAACTTGTCGAGGCGGTTCATGTTCTGGAAATATATTAATTGAAATTTTAAACCGACTGGCAAATTGATTCTATCAATACGAGATCGGAGGACGGATAAAAACAAGTGAAACTCATTATAAACCTCTGGTAGACATCCAGGCAGTGAGGCAAGGAGGACCGAATTATTCGAATGGTACCCTAGTGAATCTCGCGAGCGAAGCCAGTGGGAAGCGAGATAAGAGCAAGCCTCATTCTAAAGGGGCGAAGCTGCAAGAAACTATGAACTAGCTGGCGCTCAAACTGATCAATAGAAGGTTCTCACTGAACTGCAACACAGTTCGATGTTAGCTAGACGAAACGAGAGAGTTCGTTTCCTTCCCATTTGTTAGCAAAAGCGCGCGATGCGCAAAATGGCCCGATCTTCGATCAATCTACAGAGGAACTCCTTCTCGTATCAATTTGACCTTATCTCTCCTCTACTCTCTCAATTCCCCACACTATCTCGACTCCCTCTAACCATCTAACTGTCTGGACCCTCTCGAAACCTTGTTATCTCTCAGCTAAAAGATATTCTTGGTGCATTGGCAGTGCGTCACGTGTTCAGTGGCCACTCTCTTCTATTGGCCTTGTCTATCGTCGATTAGTGAGGACGAGATAGTGTGGGAATAGAAGAGGGTCAGAGAGTAAAAAGATAATCTAGGACGCTCTCTTCTATTGACGATGTCTCTAAATGGCTAGAGAGGACGAGAGAGTGTGGGAATGGAAGAGAATCAGACAGAAAAGAAGGAAAAGAGCGCATTTTCTGAGAGGAAGGAAGCAAAGGGGGGTACTCTCACTGACCCTCGAAATAGCAAGACAGAGAGGATAGATCAGCGTGAAGATTTCGTGCTCTGTAGCGTAGCAGGCTGAACACGAAAGAAGCTCAGCAAGAGAATCGATCAATAATAATAATAATAATAATAGTATTTATGCTATTTCGATGAAATAACGGTGAAACAAAGTAAAAATAGTATTAGAAACAAGAGTACAATAATTAAACAGTAATAACCAGCACGATGGAAACGTTTATCTATTGGAAGCCGATTGAGACAACAATTTTTTCAGAATAACCTTAAAGTTGTGGTTAAATCCGTGTGATTTTGAAAAAAAGAGCCTTTGCGCGTCGAGGTAAGGAGATGAAAAAGCTACAGACTACAGACGCGCCACAAATCGCACACTCGCAAGGAGAAGTAGGGATGAACATCAAGAAATCGAGAATCTTAGGCATTGATTAGTAGACTTTAGTGCCCAATTTAGCGGAAAAAAATACCTGCGAAAAGAAGGAAAATGCGATCACAAACCTCTTGCCGACCGCACGCGACCGCCGAGAGACGATGGAATGAGATGAGGGGGAGGAATAATTCAGCATTTGCAAATGGTGATCTTTTCATTACTTTCTTTATTAGTTGAGGACAAAAAAGGATTTTTTTCCAGAGTTTTCTATATTCTCATTATCTGATACAAGCGATCAAACCAAGTGTTTATGTCTCCAGTCAAGAATCTGGAAATCTCTTCATTGATTCTTTATGATCGATCCCCCAAGAACTCACGAAATAATAATGGCTGTGATCATTGCTCTTTGACATTTGAAACATCTCTCGATCTTCTGAGCCATTTTCTCTGCTCCTTTTGACTTCTTCTTGCGGGCAGATCCTATCTGACTCACAGGATGTCTTACATTAGCTAAAGACCATGCAAATCTTACATTAGAGACCATGCAAATCGTGGAGTCTCTGTTCTTTATTCGCGTGTGCCATCAAAGGCCCGCCTAATCGGACCATGGATCGTCTCCCTCGGGCCAAAACCAGCTTGAGCTAAAGGGGGGCGAAAGTTGTAAAGTCCTCCTGCTGCCTTTATGGGATCCATTGCGCAACGAGCGCCTTTGTGGCACGAACAACCGGTTTTGCCGTTTTCATCCTCGTTTTGAGCAATGTCTCCTCATTTTGACATATCTGGCGCGAGTCAGAGAAACGATATAACATAGCAAAATGAGATAGTAAGACATCCCCCTGTTCCTGTCCTTTCTTCTTCCTTTCTTCATTCTTTCTGGTCACAAGGGGCAACTCGACACACCGTGGCAAACAGTTTATCGCATCAAGTTAGTGGGCAGAAGAAAGAACGAAAAATGGTGAACATGTGATGCTGACACTGAGATGAAGGGAGCTCCTGAAAGGAAGATTGGCCACTGTAACCCGAATGCTGCAACATCATAACTCGGGTGCAGTATTACTAAATGACTTATCTGGATACTGTAATGCCAAGGCCTAAAGCCGTAATCATAAAATCGTAGCCCTAAGACCCGACTACAGTAACCCCGTGCTACTGTATTCCGAAAGCCTGGATAAATTAACCCGGAATCTGTAACGTCATAACTAGTGTGCAGTATTATCGTAAAAACGGAAAATGATGTCGTAATCATAATACCGTAACCCGGATACAGTAACCCCTCCTTTCAGCCCGGTGGTCCTCAGGCCGGGACGAGTGCAATATTACGCTTCATCGTCTCCCTCGGGGGCCAAAACCAGCTTGAGGGGCGAAAGTTGTAAAGTCCTAGCCTTTATGGGATCCATTGCGCAACGAGCGCCTTTGTGGCACGAGCTACAGGTTTTGCCGTTTTCATCCTCGTTTTTGAGCAATGTCTCTTCATTTTGCCATATCTGGAGCGAATCAGAGAAACGATATAACATAGCAAAATGAGATAGTATGACATCCCCCCTGTTCCTGTTATTTCTTCTTTCTTCTTTAGTTCTTTCTGGTCACAAGGGACAACTCGACACACCGTGGCAAACAGTTTATCGCATCAAGTTAGTGGGCAGAAGAAAGAGCGAAAAATGGTGAACATGTGATCTTGAGAAGAGAGGCACAGCTCCTGAAAGGAAGATTGGCTACGGTAACCCGGATTCATTGATACCATAAACTGATACCGTAATACTAAATCCCGGCTACCGTAACACGGATACCGTAATCCTAAAGCCCGGATACAGATAGCACGTGTGCAGTATTACCAGAATCCGGCACCAGTAGCCCCGGAAAACGTAGCACCGTATCCTGATACCGTAATCGAAAACCCCGGATACCGTAATCCTAAAATCCGGCTACAGTAGTCCCTTTAAACCCGGTGGTCCTCAGGCCGGGACGAGTGCAATATTACGCTTCGACTTCTGCGAACATGGCATCCGGCCGCGGCCTGAGCAAGCGCTACCGGGCTGTAGGGGGTACTGTAGGATCAGGAGGGATACGGTAGATGGTTGGGGTACAGTATGATGAGGAGCAGGATGGGGTACTGTAGAATAGGGGAGGGGAGGGAGGGGGTATGGAAGATGATGGGAGGGAAGTACTCGGTAAATGCTGAAGGGTATGGTAGTTTGTGGAGTAGTAGGGAAAGGGAGTTCTGGGCTACTGTATGACATGTCTCAGAACGCGCTTCTAATACAAGGTTGGGGATACGGTAGTCCTCATGGGTCACATCCCAGATCCCCATACTAAGGAATGATGACTAAATGCTGCGGGATGGGCGTGCCCTCTCTCAATGGCAGTTGAGCCCCCTATTGAAAAGGTAGAAGAAGAAGGGAGAGGAAGGGAGGGGGATGGAAAAAAGGGAGAGTAGGAGGGGGAAAACCGGTATTCATTCGAGGACAATTTGCCATTACGCTGCGCGTCCTTACCAGGAAGAGAACAGGATAGGGAAGGGGAACCGCAGGCCGAAAGAGAGGACCCCTGGGGCCTCCTAATTCGAAATGGTACCTTGTCTGAGATAGTACTATGTTATCGTCTCTTCCCTTTGCCTTATCTCTCGCCGGTCAGAGAGACGAGAGAGCATGCTAATCGAGGAGAGGAGCGACTTGATTTGTCATCACTAGTTGGTTCTTTGATCTGGGGAGGGGGTAGTAGCCGCAGGACACTGAAGGGACAAGGGACAGTTACCGGAGGTGACAGATGTCTTGAAATTCCTGGGGAAGGGCGCGTATGTAAGGACAAAGGACGATTTAGGGGCAGTGACTAGTGACTGGAGGCGAAATACCACATCTCTCAACTCTCAGAGGCGGAGGCGCCTGGGAACCTGACGAAATCAGGGGAGTTATGAGTTTTTTCGAATGTGAGAGCTGCGATGAGTAAGCTATGGGATCAAACTTTTGGATAACGATACTGAGTATCCCTAATCGATAGTACGGTAATAGCATATCGAGCTGACCGAATGGTGGTGAATGGTGGAGTAAGAATAGTTACTGGAATACCTCCTAACGTGTTGACATCTCTAACTATCTGAATTTCAGTTTTCCGAAAGGCGAGTAAGAAAAGAGAGAACGGCTATTTTGAAACACCCAACGTGTGTCCGAAAAAGGAATAGGATGGGGAGTACTGGGGATACGGTGGGATCACTAAGAGGAGGGTAGGAAGAGGAGGCGAATGAACTGATGCCTTCCCCCTCCTGCCGCAGCCTATATGTAGTGGCACGGGCCCGCGGGGAGGGAGAGGCGAGGGACAATGCAATTCGAGGACAGCCCAGACAGCTAGGGTGGCGAGAGAGTAGGGAGGGGTGAAGAGACGGTCTGTACTCCGCCCCCTCAGGGCACGTCTAGAGACCGGCGAGAGAGCACGCTAGATTGAGAGAATCAGACAACTTAGCCGATCGAAATGTTCAAAAACGGCTCTCTATTGCGTAATGCGGAGAGAGGAGAAGCCGGAAACTTGCTGAGAGCCGGCAAAAAGCGACCGCTCCAAAACGAGGACAATGGCCCGGCGCAGTTTTTTGACCCATCGAGGAGAGGGGAAAGGAAGGTCACACCCCACGCTCGATGGCTAGAGGCTGCATGCGCAATTATGCGGGGAATGGGGTGCTTCATTATGAACAAAACGCTTCGGTTCTTCGTACAGATCTAAACGTTTTCTTGGATTTTGCGGGGTTTCACGCAGGGCGATTTTGCTTGTCGAGTAACGACTTCGCTAGAAGTGTACTATTTTTAAAATTAGTTGGCGCTTGCGATTATAATTTTGTACGTTTTGAAGTGCGAAAATGGCGCAGAAAGGGTAGGAGGCACTTATCATTGGTAATTCGGTGCCCCCACAAAAGCCATTGAAGAACGCACTTTTCGATTATGGTGGCGCCGATATCGTTAAAGCGGTGAAAATGTCACCAATGGCATGTAGATAGAAAATGGCTTCCATGGAGGCGCTTGATTATTTCTGGCACTTGGCACTTTAGATGACCAGATAGGCCAAATCTGAGGGTTTTCGCTTTTTTTCCAAACAGATTGGTTATGATAGTCTCCTAAACATCAGATCCGGACTGTATCTATTTCCAACGAAGATCCGGAAATTTGATTCAAAGTGGGGGCCCATAAAGATCGCGGCTTACAGTCAAATTGGCTTGCACTTTGCGATTGGGTGAACGCTCATGAGCGTATTTCTTGAAGGACTAAATCCATTTATTTTTATCGCACAAATTTATATTTTAATTTTTTTTTCGCAATGATTACCCTTTCACCATTGCTAGCCACTCAAATATTAGATGTAGTAATAGTGAAACTTAGATGAATTTGAATTTGGTCAGGAAAAGTTTCGGTGCATTATCGACTCGGTTCTTTCCCAGCGTGGCTTGTTATTGCTTTGCTAGATCGTTCCTCTCCCTCCTCAGGGTTGATGGGAATGGGGCGCTTTGTTTGGTGCAGCGCCGCCCTAGGGGCACTGTGCTAGCGGTTGGCTTGGCAAGAAGTTGTCTCTGCATTTCAAAAGTGCCTCACAGGTCAGAGTTTCGAGTGATCACGCAACAGTTTCTTGAGAACATCCTAAGTGTGCAATAAACCTTGATTTTAAGTTAAACTTGTTGCTATATCAACTGTCTGACCTAATCCGATTGATCTGGAACTTAGCTTCACAACTTCCGAACTTTAGACCTTCATGACTGATCAGGATCTATTTTTTTCGAAGTAGTGAAAGTGGCTGAACGAAAGATTTACTGCACTGCTGCCTAAAGGATATCTGCCATTGGCCCAGTTCGGCCATTGTCCGCAGGTGAAAGGAAAGAAGGAAAGGGACGCATCTTTAGGATGGAAGGGATGTCTCTCTGTCTCTCTCAAATCTCCATGCTCTCTCGCCTACTCTAACTTCTGAGAAATAAGAAAAGATATAGAGACGAAAGAGGGGATTTAGAGGGTGAAACAGGTATGGCAATGGCTCCTCTTCCCTTCCTTTTCCTTGGCAGTTCCCCCCTTTGAGGTGGTCTCTTCAATCTTCCTTTCTCTGAGCAGTCAGGGGAAAAGATGTGCACGCTGTGTGAGGAGATCGTGCTAACTCCCATTTCCGCTGCTAGGCAGGCGAGAGAGCATGGGATGAGGAGAGAGACATCTCTGCTTCTCTGCGTCGCCAAAGGTGGAACGAAGCTATGGGGGAGCGATGGGCAAATCAGGGAAGGATAGGAGGAAGAGGAAAGCTTGGTGGACTTCGAACTGTAAAATGATAGAAAATTACATCGAAATGATTGTTTACCAAACTATGAGATAAGAAATAATCTCAGATGACTCGAATTACATCACATGAAGACATCGTGAAACGTACCTGGAATGTTCGCGAAAGGGACGAAATAACGCAATCAGCCTAGTGGACTTCGGACTTCGCGAGTAAAAATATATCCGGAATGGTGTGAACCTGGCAGAAAGCGTGAGAGGTTCCAAAATCCGGTAGCAAATGGAGTGCGATTCACACTCGTCGGGTGTCCAAGAGAAGAACGTTGAATGGAAGTTTCGGGAATGAAAGATGGAGGAACCTCCCTTCTCGTTGTTCTGTATAAACATGTTGTTATCTTGACCCCGAAATATTTGGCATTTCTCTTGCGCACAAAGTTCGCGAAAGTTCGCATTTCGCCACATATTTGAGATTTATTTCCACCTTCCATCACTTTCGTACCGTTGAAAACACAGTCAAAGTCAATTGTAGTGATTGCGAAACCAATTTGATTCTCGATTGAATGATGAATTGTGTGTTATTCTGAACCTTTTTACGAGAGAGTCATAGGAATTTCCCATCATTGAGGCACGCACACCTAGGAAAGTTGGTGAATGCTCGTCTATATTCATGTTTCTTTGGTCATAAGACAAACAGTTTATTGCACCAAGTCAGGGATAAGAAGGAAAATTATCAAAGTGTATTAGAATGTGTAGCGGATACCGTAACCACGGATCCCGATACAGAATACCGTGATCTATCCGGTATTGCTTTACTAATACTTTGTAAATATACTTCGCGGCACCTCCGAAGGTTGGTGAGCGCTCGTCTACATCAATTATTCAGAACAAATAACGAATACGCCTCTCCCTTTCCCTCTCCTTTTCTCCCAGGCCCTTTATGTGCTCAGGAAACGACACCTTTTCGCGATTATCTCACCACCTTTTGGCTCCTATGAACCTTCCAAATCTATTTGGTCCCACCATTATCATCATTTGCACTGATAATCTGATGTGCGTGAACGAATGTATTTCAAAAATAAACATGAACTAGAGTGCACCGACTTTCGCACTGCGTGAGAGCTTCTCTGAACCCAAATCCCTTCCAGTTGTGCTCAGTTTTCCCGTGTTTCTGTCATGAGTTCGTCCAGGCGTTCCTATTTACCGTATTAAATGATTCGCGCCGCATTGTTGCTGCGTTGACACAGTCAAGTATAATAAAATAATTTTATAAGTTGCACGGTTACAAGTTAAAGTGCGGTGGGAGGAATTAAGAAATGTAAATGGGCCGGGGAAGAAAAAAGGATAGAAGAAAACCATCGATGACGTTGCTGGACGGCGTTTACATTTTCGGATTACGCCTGAAAATAATAGTAATTAAATAACGAAAAATACTATTGAGGACAAATTATAAATAGTTAGAATGCTCACTTCTGATAAATAGATCTGGATGCAGTGTAGACAGGAGCGTGCTTGAAAATCGCGCCTCCATGCATGCGATGAACCTTGTTCAGGCCAGGGAATCGATTAGTCGTGGATATTCCACGAACGTTAGTTCGCTTCTCAGTAACCTGAACAATATATTGGTTAATGAAGATAATAAAATGTGAAATAGAAAATAAAAAAAAAATGTTTCGCGATTATCTCACCACCTTTTGGCTCCTATGAACCTTCCAAATCTATTTTTCACTTCATTTTCATCATTTGCTGCATCGCAAAAATAAACATGTCCCCATCGCGAACTAAAGTGCACCGACTTTTGCACACCGTGAGAGTTTGTCTGAAATAAAATCCCAGCCAGTCCTCTGTTTTTCCCCATGTTTCTGTTCTTTCCCGGGCGTTCTTAGTCGCGTTGAATTAATCGCGTATTATTCGTGTTTCGTTGACATACTCAAGTATTTTAAAATAATTTTATAAGTTAAACGGGTTACAAGTTAAAGTACGTTATGAGGGGTAAGAAATGTAAATTTGGGGGGTGGGAGGGAAGAAAACGGGCGAGGGAAGAATAGGGGAAGAAAATCCATCGATGCTGTTGCCGGACGGCGTTTACATCTTGGGATTGTGCCTGAAAATATGAATAATTAATGGACTAAAATTAACAAGAATTTTTAAAGGTTAGTATGCTCACTTCTTATAAATAGATCTGGAGGCAGCGTAGACGGGAGCGTGCTTGAAAATCGCACCTCCATGCATGCGATTAACCTTGTTGAAGGCAGGGAATCGATTGGTAGTGGAAATACCGCGAACGTTGATACGCTTCTCAGTAACCTGAACAATTTATTGGTCATTTTAACAATTATTTTATTATGTGACTAAATAAAAATAATAAGTAACAATAATTTACCTTGATCGCTCGTCCCTTCAGCACGCTTTCCGCCATTGCCACAGCCTTGGCTCGAGCCGCCGAGTCGACGAATTCGACGTAAGCGAAACTAAAATAATATATATAATATTTTAAATCAATATTATAACAATGTTCAATAAATTGTAAATCGAATACTCACCCCTTGGCGCTGCCGCTGTATCGATCCCTGGGAATCGTTACTCTAGTGACCGATCCACAAGCGAGGAAGTGGGCCTTGAGGTCCGCGTCCGAGCAACTGTAATCGACCTGAAATGTTGGTTGATTGAATTATTTATTAAGGTGATTCATCAAAAGACTATCAATGCAAAAGCTTGAAGAAGTAATATGAACAGACACTGAATCATAATCAAATCATTTGAAACAAAATGCAAAGAAATCTTTAAAAAAAAATCCTGATTATCACCAAGAAAGCGACCCTGATAAATATTGTATTGTATTCCAACAACTCACATTTCCAACATAGACCGATCGTCCATCGGCCTCTGCCTGTTCCTCGGGAGTGACCTGCTTGAAGGCAGGAACGGGGACGGGTCGGGGAGCGTAGGAGACGGCCAGTTGGGTCTGGAGAGCCTTCAGCTTGACCGCCTCTTCCTCGATTTCCAGCATACGCTGCTTGAGCTCGAGAGCCTGTAATCCTTCTATTAGTCAAGAGATAAAAAACAAAACAAAAAAAAAACAAAAACAGCAAGAAAATCATTTGAATAAAAAAATTTAATATTAAACTGACATCAATAGATGAGCAAGAGCTGGAGTCGGTGGAGAACGATCCGGTAGACATGTTGAAGCGAGAAGTGAGCTGATGCGTAGAAGCACTGGTGATCAGATTGCCAGATGGGACCCTTATATAGCGACAGGTTGGAAGCCCGAACTGGAAGCACCCGTTCCTAGAAGGAAAAATTGCCACAGGGTAGGTTGGTCTTGTGTGTAGCTGGAAGAATGGTAGCAAGGGTAGAGGGTGGACGAGGTCGGAAACACAAGGCTGGAAAAATTGATAACGGGGCAGGAAGGGAGTTCAAAGTTGTAAAACAAGGAGCCATGAGATCACAAATCGCAGCATGAAAACAGATAAACTGTTGAACTTCGAATTCAAACGCACAACCAAAAAAATAATGTATTTTTCAACACTAACTATTACTTTTCTACGGTGCACAAGTTTCTGAGTCCGTGGAAAATTATTCAAGTACGCATTTTTATATATTTGCATGTACTGCCACTTTAATTCAGTAGACAATTTTTGCAGCCTATTGATGTCTGATGAGCCCACCGGCGTTCCAGGGCCACTACTTTATCGGCAACTCGGGCGAGTACTTCCCGTATTGCTACAGGTGCGTACCGATTCTCTGACCACAAAAATAGTCTTTGAAAAAGCCCTTTTACCCCAAAAAAAACAGAAAGCGGCGAATTATTCTATGCAACGTCTGGAAATCATTGACACTTTTTAATACGAAATTGGTATCAATACCGTTCCAGAAACCGCTTCACCAACAACCTCGAGGGCATCTACCTCTTTGTATGGCAGATCATCGCAAAGCAGACCGGAGCTACGTTCACGCCCAAATTCTATACCTATGGTGAAGCTACATTTGTGTGATACGATTATCCTGAATGTGAAGAAAATGCAACTTCAGTGAAGTGATCGATAGTGATATTTCATTGAATCACCCTGAACTCAGGCATTACGATTGCAGATTCGGCTGAAAGCGTGGCCAACCTCACATTTGACGGGCTGCAAGGCGCTGTTCTCAGGGGCGACCTGCTCACGGCTTTTGAGGTTAGTCCTTTTTCGAAAACATTATTTTGATTATTATTTTCTTTTCACGGACTGGAAGTCGTTTCTATATTAGATCTACAAATTCGTTCACGCTTATATTCTCCAGTTGAAACATGCATTTTTTAATTACGTTTAACTGTTTTTTTAAAATAATTTTGAAGCGCAAGCGAGCCACAGATGTTGTTCCCTTCGCTATAGTCAATAATTTTTTTCTGGCTGGCAACAGATAATAATGAGCGAGAAGCAATTCACTGAAATTTCAGGGCACAAGCATGGGCCCCGGCATGCCCTTCCTCTTCCGCTACACGATGCCTTTCTTTGAGTCGGCGGTCAGTGATCTTTGATCTTCAGTCTTGATATTTGATCTTTCAATTTCGAAAATACATCATTATTAGTGGTTCCAGGTGAGTCTCTACGAAACTCGGCGCACGACACTCTCGGGCCAACCGGCCAACTACATCCTGTATCCGCAAGGTCTAAAAGATTTTCTCAACCAAATAACCGAATCGACGGACTTCCGTTTTTGGCCCATTCTTTCGTATCTCTTGTTTACAATAATTTGAGTTGATTAGAGCTCTAAATCGCTGACCGGTGAGAGAGCAGGTAAAATCGAGAGGCAGAATTTCGAATTCATGAATTTTTCAGACCTCCTGCTGCTCTTTGTCGTAATTCTCTTCTTCACGAGTGTCATCGACTCGGCGAGGCACGTCGTCTACAGTATGATGGGTCGACCAAGTGAGATTTTTGAGGGCATTATAATGCATAAATAAATGCATAAATGCATACATAAATATGAATAATAATAAATAAGTATAAATATAATATAAATAAGGCATAAATGCTCCCTAGTAAACAACAGTCCCGTTAGTTTATTTGCGTCTTCAAACTTCGGCACTCAATAAACTTTCGAAACATGTATTTAGTGTGAAACGTATTTGAATTCATCTGTTTTCAAATAAATTTTTAGCAATTTTTTTGAACAACGGCACATGAGAAAACATAGAAGAGCATCAGATATTCGTAAAGATCGAGAGTACGTCAAGTGCGTTGCAGAGATTCCGAGAAGGGGGAAGGTGAAATTGGATACTGCCGAGTTTTCTGTCCGTTAAAAAATTCCCCGACGCAAGTGCGAGAATAGGCACAATTTGATACCGATCATACTAAGCGCACAATCTTTACAGTGGTTATTTTCGAATGGCAAATGTGAAACTCTACACCCTTCATGACACTGAACGCTTCGTATCCATTGTTGGAACGATGCTAGAAATTAAAATAAAATATAGTCGAAATTTAATTAACTATAAATCTTACTTACAAAAGTATTTCTAGCGGAGGGCCGGTCCTTCCAATACACCTTCCTCATTCCATCGATCATGCTCGTTCTCGCCATTCACAACGCCGGTTACAGTGGGAATGCACTGTCCATGCCTCCTGAAGCGACGTGAGCATGATTTCTCTTATGTAATTATTTCTGCCGGGGTAAATCCGCGAACTTAGAGGGAAATGAGAGGCTGGATCTAGTTTTTTTTCTTTTCAAAACGATGCTTTCGGGGGAGTGGACATCACAATTCAAGAAAATTATTTTAAAAGATTGGGCTGGAATAGTTTCTTTCGCAGCACCTACGATAAGCTCATGACCACGATGATGGGCGGCACGAGGCAGTTCGTGCTAGAACCCAAGTACCTCATCACATATAAAGAGGATGTAAGTAATTAAAGTATTAGTTATAATATTATTTATTTATTAAAGTTCGATCACTTCATGGGCCCGGCTTCCAAGCCATTCAACATTGCTCAGTCCATCTTCGAGAGGTGATTTCTTCGATTCCTTCCCATCTTGACAGTTCATTCATTAATGCATCGTCCAGCTACGATATCTTTTTAAAATTTGAAATCATTTCAGATTCGAGCTGTTGTGCACCGATCCCACTCTCGTTAGTGCCATCTTCACACTGGATCTGGCCACAGTTGCAGCGATCAAAGGAAGGTGCACGCTTGTGAGGTCAGTTACGGCTTGGCGTGAACCAATGCGATCTTTGTCCAAAAAAAAGATTCCGAATGATTAAATTTACGTCATCAATGACATTGCATCCATAGATACCAGAAAAAGGAAAAGGTGAAAAGTTTGGTTTTGGAAGTGCCTCATGACCAGCAGCAACATCTGTCTCGAGAGATCCCTTGTTTTCCTCCTGTTTGGTGGTTGACGCTGAAATCCAAAACGCGTGCGAAATTGTTCGCGCGCCTACATTTGCTCAAGTGATCCGCACCATATGAACTGAATTTGCGAAACTGAATCTTTGAAACTGACTAATCTCAGGATCCCCACTTCTGGCTACATTTCCGGACTTCAGAATTTTGATGATAGCAGGTGCGTGATTTCTCATTTCTCTAGCGGAACAATGTTTGCCAATGTCTAGAATAGAAAAGGAGAACAGGGCCATTCAATGAGATTACTAAATCTCAAAGTTCGGATTAGTGTTGGCAATTCAGCGTTTTGCGGAATGGATGAAGATTCCTACGGAATTCGTCCTCTTCCTATTGCACCGCCGAAATGTTGCTAATATTTGGCCAAAGTGAGCTCTGAAGATTTGCAGATACTACGGAATGATATTTGGCAAAAACTACTCGACGAATAAAATGGTCGAACTGACGAATCAAGTGCTGCTACGGTATTTTCGAGAGGAACAAGTGAGTTCATAACTGTCCAATGGTGGAGGCGATCTAATTTTCACATAATGAGCGTGTTTATGAGGCCGTTTGCGAGAGAGTCGGACAAATCTGGATGAGTTTGGCACAGCTCAAAAATTTCGATTCTCTGAAAATTTGCGTTTTGGGGTTCTTGAGGGTGCTGATGACGATGACCATACTCATTTTTCATGTCGACGTCCCTTTGGCTCCAGATGACGTGACGTCGAAAACGGTTTTTCTCGATTTACTCTGTCACCAGGAAAGCTAAAAATATGCGAGTTTGGCTCCCGAAGTAGAATTCAATGCTGATTAAGGCTGTCAACTTTATTTTTAATGAATTACAAAAATAATAATGTGAAACGGAAGTTCTCAGGGAGCTAATTGGGCACGGGGAGAGTACCCTAGATCGGACGGGAATGATGCAAGGAATCCAAATATGTTTTTCAATATTCATTACAACGTGCAAATAAGGTTTT
>LS485178.1:33774-52519 GCA_900490705.1 Pristionchus arcanus | reverse complement strand
AAAACCTTATTTGCACGTTGTAATGAATATTGAAAAACATATTTGGATTCCTTGCATCATTCCCGTCCGATCTAGGGTACTCTCCCCGTGCCCAATTAGCTCCCTGAGAACTTCCGTTTCACATTATTATTTTTGTAATTCATTAAAAATAAAGTTGACAGCCTTAATCAGCATTGAATTCTACTTCGGGAGCCAAACTCGCATATTTTTAGCTTTCCTGGTGACAGAGTAAATCGAGAAAAACCGTTTTCGACGTCACGTCATCTGGAGCCAAAGGGACGTCGACATGAAAAATAAAAGTGCCCATCGTCATCAGCACCGTCAAGAACCCCAAAAAGCTAATTTTTAGAGAATCGAAATTTTTGAGCTGTGCCAACTCTTGTCCGACTCTCTCGCAAACGGTCTCTTATGTTTATGTGTTTATGAATTTATGAGCGTGATGAGAAAGGAGGTTGCATGATCTGTTTGGTTGTTCACGTCGCTCGAACTACTCGTTTTGTTGTAAACCCCCTTCCACAATTGTACCATCTGTGCGGATAAATAATAATAAATAATAAGGGTGGGAAAAATGTGACTATAGAAATCGCGAAAAATATCAAATATGCTTCACAAGACTTATAAAATAACTTTCATAAGATTTTAGCAATCGCATCTAGACCAATTAGGAGGTTAATAAATAATTCAGATGTTCAACATGTGGATTCCCCGCTTCGCCAAGACGTACGTCGGTAATATCTGGGGCGACACGAGCAATAAGAAGATGGAGGATCAGTATGCGCCGTATAGGTGAGATTGCAGTCCTTGAATGTTATATTTGGTTGAAAACCATTGGTCATTCGATAGAAATGGGTGAAACAGTACAATAAAAAAAATGTATGAGTACCAAATTTCAGAATTTTTGATAGCTTACAAAAAAAAGCAATACGTGCCGACATTGAGTGCTTATCTTCTATGTGTTTTAAGTGAACAGTCTGACTCTATTTTATGATAATTACTGAATTTATTTCAGGTTCGAGAACCTCAACGGTCTCATGCCCATCATCTACTCCTTCTACGGTGCCTGCATTCTCATTTTCATCATTGAAGTCGTCGGATATCATTCTGGCTTCGCCTTTGCTAGAAGATGGTTGGCAAAGATTACTGCGGCATTCCAGTACATCAAATGTATGGGCGTAAAATAAACAGTGTTTATTGCATTTGTGCTTTCTGCAAAATGGGAAATAGAATTTGCGGATTAATGAAATTCAACATCAACTGGGCAGTGAAAATATGGATCCCAACCATCGGCAGGCTCGACGGACACCGGAACCAGATCTCCTTTATTTGTAATAGTCACAATCAACCGTCGATCGAGACGAACGGTGTACTTCCTCTTGTCTACTCGGCAGTGCCGACCCTGCGAAACTTTGTTTATTTTCGAAATGCGGGTTCGACAAAGCGCCTCTCCTCACACGGGAGTGACCGGAACTCACATATCTCAATCCCCGTCAATTTTTCAGGGTAGGTAGGTACCCCTCAGGGACTCTCAAAACCGTTTTCAAAAGTTGCCCAATGCATCTAGTATTTAAGTTATTTCACTTTACAAAAATCACCGTTGATCTCGCGTGCGATCGCTCACGCGCCTATCACTGCACCCGAACACTCCCCTACCAAGTGGTTCGGTGGTGTAGTGGTATGAGAGTGGCGTCTACAGGAAGAGGGCGTGGGTTCTGTCCCGCTCCCTTGCAAATTTTTGCAATTTTTTTTGCAACTTGATCTTTGATCTCTAACTTGGAAATATGATGTACTTTGATGTTGTGATAGAACGGTATGTACACCCTTCATGATTTATCAAAATTTATGAACACTTCTTTGAAATTTTTTTTCCGACCCTTGTCACTGTCCAGTGGTCAGTACGCTTGCAGGTTCGGTATTGGGACAACCAACTCCAACCGCACGGTTAGAGACAAGAATTAGCTCATGCGGTCGGTGGAAGCCTAGAGTAAAGGGTGATCGGTATTCTCGAAATTTGTCGGTAATACCGACATTCCCGGGAATCCCGAGTGTGCAACCCTAGTGGTCAGTGAACGAAAAAATGTTCGAAGAAAAAATTTCAAAGAAGTGTTCATAAATTTTGATAAATCATGAAGGTTGTACATACCGTTCTATCACAACATCAAATTTCCAAGTTAGAGATCAAAGATCAAGTTGCAAAAAAAATTGCAAAAATTTGCAAGGGAGCGGGACAGAACCCACGCCCTCTTCCTGTAGACGCCACTCTCATACCACTACACCACCGAACCACTTGGTAGGGGAGTGTTCGGGTGCAGTGATAGGCGCGTGAGCGATCGCACGCGAGATCAACGGTGATTTTTGTAAAGTGAAATAACTTAAATACTAGATGCATTGGGCAACTTTTGAAAACGGTTTTGAGAGTCCCTGAGGGGTACCTACCTACCCTGAAAAATTGACGGGGATTGAGATATGTGAGTTCCGGTCACTCCCGTGTCAGTATGCATACTTTCTCGTCTGTTTGACCAAGTTCTAAAGACACTCAACCGTCATTGCTGGCTCAAGGCCCGCGGCAATAGTGGTAAGATCAAGTCGGGCCGTAGGGTACAAAGTCCATTTGCCCTTGCGTAGCTTGTGCGCCCGCATCTGATATTGGGTAAAGGGCATTATTAATGCAGCTAAACACAGCTCACTAGGATTAGTCTCATCACTGAGGCGATATCGATAAACCATTTCAACACCGAAAAATCCGTGAACTTTGCGATCGTTTCAAAGACGTTGCTTGGCGCAACCTCGCATTCTTCCTGAATTTGTGTGAATGATTTTATGCGGAAAAAAGGCTGTCAATATAAAGAATACGTATCTACGGCACTAGGTCGGATGCGAGCTTCTGGATGCGAGAGACAACTGTTATGCGAGTGAACGGTTTGCGCAATTATTCTCATCCGACCCAGCGCCCTATTTCACAAGTATCCGTACATTCATCCAATACTGGTTTTCGCCAATATCAAGAGATGGATTGACGACGGCATCAGAAAGGCGCTCGATTAGATCAGCATGAGCGATTCTTTTGCTTCCGTTGGCAGTAAACGATAATCTTTTGGGTTTCAGAGACACGAGCCAATCAATCAACCTTAAATTTTGTAGTTTGCATGTGAGGTAAATATGAAGATAATGAGCTCCTCACTTTGCAGTATCCATATTTTCTCCGAGACTCTGAGCACAAATAACCAGACTTTCTGGCTGATTGAAGCTCAGTTCCAACAGCAATTCGAAGTAATCGTCCAGACAGTTATAAAACTTGAAACGAAATTATTCTCTTTTTAGAGCTGGTTTTTTACAGGAAATGAGATGTGCACGTCCTCAAAGTGATATCGCTTCATTAACCTAGCAGCAAGCTCCAAAAGAATGTGAACCCGAGAGATTCCGTAGGGATCAACTCCGGAGCTTCTTCTAAACGCCTGTGAAAATAAATCTGTTACTTAGTTCAAGTATCAAGTATGTATTTCAATTGTTTTTTTGTATCTCGGTTACTTTGCAAGTTCACAAGGAAATAGCCCCCCCCCCCCGAAACGGATATTGATCGAATCGTTAAGCCTTTCGAATAATTACAAACCAGCTCACTATTATTCGAAATTCGGGTATCTAATCGTCTCTTCTTTTCACATGCTCTATCGTCAGTCAGAGAGACGAGAGTGTGGGCGAAATTAAGAGACGATTACTCCTATTTCGAGCTCTATCGTCAATGTCGTCAAATCGGATAGCTAGAGAAGGGGGAGGTCAACCATTGTACTTTCAAACCAGCTCACTTCACAACGTTGACACTCTCCATGCTCCCTGTCTGCCTCTTCATAATCCGGTAATCTCTTCTCGATGCGCCGTCCCCTCATTCCCGTGGCCAGGAAGACGTAGCAGGGATTATTGTCAATGATCTGGAATGCATTTATAGTTAGACGCCCTATTACTGAGAATAGTGCATCTGTCCTCTCTTGAAATGCTTTAAAAATTTCGCTTTACAAAAAAGAAATCCACAGGTTTTCCTAAGTATTGTTCATGGCCCTCCAAAATACGGACATACGAGGGAGGTGCAAAGAAAAATATCCCAAAAAAAACTAACTTCAGAATCTATATGCAGCGACTTCGCTCGTCCCTTTCGCGCTGTCGGTCTAGCGATAGTTGTGAGAACATTGAATCTCGTATCGACAACGGCCAATTCATCCAGATCGTCACTGAAATGTGAAAAGCTCAAAATATGATCCGCCGTCTCTTCATTTCGTACACTCTCTCGCCCGGTCGAGCAACGAGAAAGTGTGCAGAATGAGGAGACGGATGCTCATATTTTGAGCACTACTGATTTATTGATTTCGGGCAGTTTTACCATTGTTTTCATTAAAAAAAGGGGCCGAAAAGAAGCTAAAAAGAGCAAAAGTGCACTGAAATGTATTTTTTTTGGAACAGTTGTATCGATGTTTATTTTAAAAATAAATTCTCGGATAGAGAGCGTACAAATCGAGACGCGACAGCACATCCAAGAAGCAGTCGTCAGGCAATTTTAGCAATGGGCTCTGAAAAAAACACAGGATGATTCATAAAGTTCGAAAGTCGTTGCTCTGTCGCTCAACGCCGTGCAAGAGCGAAGAAATGAGAGGAGGGGAGGGGGGAGAGAGACGAACACAATTCGAAACTCGGAAATGTTTCATTCAAACTTCATGCTCGAAGCATCGCCCAGGGGTGGCTTGGCGGGGCTTGAGGGGACTGACCTCTCCTGCTCCATGGTCGATGACGTCAACAGGTTCTTCAGCCTTTTCACGTTTTTCCACTCGACCTTTTTTCTTCGGCGGTGCCATCTCTAAAGGACGAGCAATTGGCTTGATTTCAATGACGAAGACAGGCATACACCTTGACATATCTAGGAATCAAAGCGCATTGGAAGTATCGTGCGCTTAACGTGCACAGTAAACACAATGTGCTGGTTAGCGAGCTATCGATTCCCCAATAGAAAAGGAGAAGAGGCCAGGTAGATCGCTAGCTTCTCTAACGTGCACCAAATGTGAGCTAAGAGTGGAATGGAAAATAATCTCACGATACACAAGAGCAAATGCTCAGTGTTTGACCCGGGATTGTCATAGGTTAATGTTGTAGTCGACCCTGTCTCTCGGGCCGATTCTGATAAGGTCTCTGATAAGGTTTTCTAGAATCTTGGTCACCATCACATTTACAGAATTCCAGCAAACGCTCTAAATGGATTGGATACAATGCATGGTCATTCATTTCGAGGATTATTTTACAGGGAGAGGAATATGAGGAGGGTGACGCCGAGGACAATTCCAAAAATTTTTTCTTAGACTCATGCCCAGCAGATTACGAGTGGCATTCAAACAAGCGTCTCTTCGCGGCATTTTAATTTTCCCGATACACATTTATGAGTTTCTTCACTCTGATACTATAAGAATGACATCGCCACCAGCGAAAATACGTCGTCTCATCAATACTAATTTTGTGATTCCTGCAACCATTGGAGACGAGGTAAGAACAATATTTAATTTGTATTATAAAAATAATTTAATAATGGGTAATGAATAGGGTATAATGTCAAAATGCGCGTTTTTCAGGACTTATTATCTGTACAACCTTTCGACTGTTTGTGTGAGGTTTTCAAATGGTTTGATCAGTGAGTTTATGATATTTTTTAAAAAAAATAACAAATTTAAACTATTTCAGTGAGGATCTCGACGAGATATCTGTGATAAGCCAGACCATGAATCAACTTTCCATCGAAACTCGTCCGAGAGCTCTAAAAGTGCCGGCATCGAAAATGATTCTATTCTGGGTAAGAATCAGCTGACTCTCGCAAAATTAAAATTATTTTATCCGTCATTGATAGTAGGCACTATTACATGATAATATTGTTTTGCTTTTTGAAACACATTTTTTTTCAGGGATTTCGTGCACACAGGTTGACAATTACATTTCCCGATTCTCAATTCAATAACATTCGTCGACCAGATTACGATGCTTATGGAAACTGTCATGGATGCTCTGTTAGTTAGCCTATAAATTATTTTGAGCAATATCAAAAAATATTTATGTTGAGCAATATCAACATAGTTAATCGTGTATTTATAGAGCCACAATTCATCCGCGCCCTACATTTGCTACTATTATAAATGTCCAACAGCAACAAGAATATTCGAAATTGCTGAATGTATTCTTAATAGATTCCGCTTTGACAAAATTCTGATTGATCGCCTGGTTAGTTTTTTGCTATTGTTTTCTGCTTTCAGTTATCGGTCTCATTTTAGGATCTTGGCAACGAGCATGTAGATTTGTTGCATCGCTTTTTCAATATTAGCGAGCCAGATTTGCTTCGATTAAACGGTAAAATGTTCAAATTTCCTGGCAACTATCCAGATAAAACAGTTGAAATTGAAAGGTGAGCAAATCAAGTGGAACTCAAGTGGAACAAAATAGATTTTTCAGATTCACCGACTGGGTAGTTTCTGGAAAACCCAAGAGTATCCATATTAGCGCTGGCGATAGTTACAGGATCAAAACTCTTAATTTTTTGGAAAAGTTTGCAGCGGCAGTAGAAAATCCATCTGTGATTTTGCATGAAAATTCACCCAGCAAACGGTCCTTACAGGTATATCTTCTAATCACTTTCGTAAGAAATAATTTCAATGTTACTAGATAGTTCCCGCCCCAAACACCGACGCTGCTCTTGGAGTCTATTCAAGTTTCATTAACTTCGACGTGAAAGAGATGATTTTCGACGTAGATCGGGTTATGGACCTGATTATGGTACGTATAGCTAAGGGATCTCAGCAAGCAACTCTCCTAATTTCGATTGCTAACCGACTGATAATGCTGCAAAATGAGCACCGTCCAAACGAGTATATTTTTAGCATGTTTTCAGATGAGATACCACAAGAAGCGAGCGGGCAAATGGAAGCTGGAAACATCTCAAGCGATCACCGCTGCCCGTATTTTTGCGGGCTTAGAACCGACAATGACGGTGATTTGATGGCTTATTGATTTGTTTTATGTATTTGTCGAATTTTTAGGGAAGGCACATTGATAAGAGGGACAAGTTCAATATTTGTGTGGATAATCGACTTGTAATTTCAATTTGGACGTACTATCCACTGGAAATGAACGATACCGTTCAGAGACACACGATACCGTTCAGAGAGACCATTGCCGAGATCACGTTTTGCTAAACGGTGTTTTTGAGCTTTTAAAGAAGGCGTCCCACGAACCGCGCGGGCGACTATGCAAAGTGAGGAATTAGAGGGCGCGCTCTCCTCATTTCGCACGCTCTCTAGCTCGTTGCCTGCGGTTCAGGGTCACTTGGAACGCAGCCAACTGCTCATAACTCAGTTCAAACGAAAATTGAAAACATGGGAGTTTCGAAAGTGTTATCGGGTAGCCACGACCCAAAAACTCACATCGAGAACTCAATTCGCCAGATATTCGTGGGACGCATTCTTTAAGCAACGACTAAATTTTTCGTATCTATTCTACATTCACAATATTCACATAATTTATGATTTACGCATAAACAAGTATGTTAATTTGGAACAAGATAATTAATAAACCTCATCTATTTGCGCGATATCGAGAAAAGAGTGTTCAATCACTCAGTAGAAAGTGAAATCCCTCAGTGACCTCACAGTCTCACCCAATCGTATCAATCGCATTGGTATTCGCAAGCTATTAGCAATAAATTATGGCTTCTATGCATTTCTTCGTTAACATTGCGACGTTGAGTTTCACGGTGGTAGAACGCATGATAGAAACTGATTCTACCGAGCATGATAATGGAACAGTCGAAAGTGAAATCACCCCCGGTGACCTCTCACTTCTTCTTTATCCGCCTCTCTGTTTCAATCTCGCGCGCAAGCAAAAGAAAACGAGAATGATTGCTGCGATGATCCCAATTCTTCCATCATTTCCTTGCTCGACCCCGCTTCCCGATGGTGCTGCGACTGGGTAAGTCAATTTTTGCTAACTGATTTTCGGAAGCGACTGAAATTTCGGGAAAAGAACGTTTCTGATTTCTGATGTCCCCGATACCATTTTTGCAACTCGAATCGCCTTCCTTGGTCAAAATTAATATCGCAGTCCTTCGTAACTTCCTCTTCACCTGTGCTCTTCTCTCGTCCTTCTTCGTGTTTCTCCTCTATCTCTCTGCGAGCAGTAGTGAAAGTAGGCATGAGGCGATCACGGAGAATCTAGTGGATCTTAGTCATCAGTGAGTTGATTATTTCCACTATTGTGAAGCCGTTTTTAATTGAATTCTTTCTATTATCGGAGTAACAATTACACTTTTAGAATGTCGCCTATACTTATGGAATTTATCTTTTCTGAATTTTATTTTTTTTATCGAAATGAATTATTTTTCAGACCGCGAACCTACACAAAGACACGGGTCTTCCCACAAGGAGGTGAGAGAATTGTGATTGACATAAATATTTCACAGAACAGATTGCAGCATTTATCCACCCAGCTTTAATAGAAAAAATACCTCGCGATTCCTTCATTATTTTCCAATCTCAGGCGACGACATCTCCAACGACGTCCGCTGGCCTATTGCCTTCAAGAAGATTATCAACGACAGTAATTACTTCGTCGAAGAGGGCAGGGAGCTGAAGTTTATCGTCGGCGACTTCACTTTTAGTAATGGCAAGTACTTACACATTTCATTTATTCAGAGGCAAGCACAGCACAAATTAATGCAAAATTCGCAGGTTCTAAGATACAATGTACTAAAGAGGTTGCAATGGTTGAAATGATTAGTGTGATAAAAAATTGTATTTGTAATTGTAGATCATCATGCTGACCTTACCAGTTGGTCCCACCTAGCGTTGTATTACAACTGTAAAATCGCTTGACGTTGATACACCTTTACCTTTGTTTTTATTGCAGGCCTCGGGAATCTCATGTTCCAATACGCTTCCCTTCGTGCGATAGCGAGGAAGGAGGGCGCGAGGGTGGTGCTGCCGGAGGATTGCGTGTTGAGGAGGTGTGTGGCTTGATCAGTGTTAGAATATAGCACTGGAAATGTACTGCGATACCCTCTTAACACCGAATTTACGCAATCTGTGATAGTAAAACAGTATCGACTCATTTACATATTCCATACGTCCAAAGGATACGACGGCATTACGCATGCAAAGTAGAGAAAATGAGTGAAAGGGGGGAGGAAATGGGTGATATCATAACGAGGAAGGAGGGCGCGAGGAAGGAGGGGGGAATAATATCAGATCATTCTAAAAATCTGGAAATTGTCATAACTTTCACGGATTCTTTTGCAATAGGATAATTTTATTTTTAGTTTTACTAAATAAGATAACAAGTCATCTGTAACGTTCATTATGCGGCGCTCGCTCGAATAATAAACACAAAAAATATACAAAAATTCGTTTTTTTGTAATTTTATCCGTGGTTCAGTGTAGGTCAACGACCGTTCAGTGGTAATGGTTTATCATAGAAGTGAGAAGAGCCGACGGCTCAGGGAAAGAGAGAGAGAGAGATAAGAGAAGGAGATCACTATCGGTTCTAGCCGATACACTGGGGAGGGGGCACAAAGGTGGAATGGGCAACGAGTACACAAGAGAGCCTGTCAGGTGAAATGGATGAAGGTTCCAAGACACTCCCGGGGTCGCCAGTCCCGTTGACGGCCTTATAACTTAGCGCGTCTGTGACCGGTTATCTTTCAGGGCCTTCGACCTCGATGCTGTTTTCGTCAATGCTGACGTCATGATGCAACTGATGATCGACTATTCGGATCAGACAGTTGAAGTTAAGGTTCGTTTGGTCTTCTGTCGGTTTTTCCTTACCTTCTTTCAATTGCGATGTTTGTTGTTTCGTGCAATACGTAAATTATTCCTCAATTGCTAGTCCGTTCAATTGCTTAACCACTAGGCCCACGCAGAACATGTTCCTTGAGTAGGAATTTTTTTATCTTTTTATATTTTTTTTTGCAGGATTGCTGTCGTTTCCATCCACTAGAGGATCTATTCAAAGACGGGAATAATGTCGTCATCGTTAGTGGATACTTACAGTTCGTTATTATTTTTGTATCTTTTGGCTAATTGGTACACGCTCAATGTATTCTGAAATATTATTTGTTCACGAGAAAAAAGTTGGCGTATTACTTTTGTTAAACTTTACGTATTGGTGTTGAAATGACAGCATTCCAGATCATTCCGCTACTTCGACAAACCGAACGATTTCCACCTGCTCACAGCACAGTTCTCCTTTCTGCCCGCGATCGAGCAAGAGGTATCGAGAAAATATTTTCCATTCCACGAGTTGGTAACCTTTGACAAACGTTCAAGAGGAGGGACGAAGAATCCGAGTTGTGATCTACCTTGCCTCCTCCTCTCTCCTCTACCATCCTGTCGGGGAATCAAAAGCATATTGAGTTTGTGCAATATTTCAAACGCACGATAGCAAAATAATCGATACCATTATTTCATTTATGTTTCCTAGCTGTGCTTATCTTATTGACTTATTAACGATGTTGTTCACACCCCTCGAGCCATCTCGCCCAACAATCATAATTAAATGGCTTCCAGGCCCGCCAAATCTTCGACAACCTCAATGTGCAGCGCATGGTCGCGCAGGCGAAGCCCATCGAGGGAAGGGACGGAGGGAATTCACTCGTCGTTGAGGATGGTGAGTATACTTTTTTCCTTCGATGCATTAGCCGTTTGTAGTCTGCTACTTAACTCACCCTCGAGCGTTGTTAATGAAAGAACAGTACAAGAGGTATTGTGAACCGCAATTTGCATTTGCAGTGGGCTTCGTGTTTAGCATCATTTTTCTTCTCTACAAGGGACAAATTAGTCTCTTTCCAGGCAAGGACGAGGTCTTTTGGGTGGGCGTGCACGTGCGCCACGGGATGGACGTCACATTCCACTCGAGGCGAGCCACTTCTATATTCACTTCTCGTGGCCCATTTCATACTAGCTACGTAGACAAAGTTCATCGAAGAGCACATAACTTCGTTGAGCTATTCATTCCACAGAGATCGCAGAAGAAAATGTAGAGACATTCAATTTTATCGCAGGAATCTCCAGTACGGTCACGTCGCGGCACCTTTGGAGTACTTCGAGAAGGCCATGCAGGAGATGAGGGAGCGACACGAGAATGTGCGATTTGATCTTTGATCTTTCATCCTCAAACTTTAATAATTATTATTGAATGTCTATTCTCAAAATAACCGAAATAATAAAAAAGTTTCCTAGTTCCTATCAGTTCATTATCTGTTTTCATCCTTGGATTCTACCGGGCAAATAATAAATCTAAAAATATTCCTTTCATTTTAGGTCGCTTTCCTCATTTGCTCCGACGACATCGACTACGCGGCAAGGAACTTCAAGGAGCAGGTCAAAGGTTAGCATTAGGGTTCCCTTTTTGAAACAATGATGGACCATTGGTCTAGTAGCGAAAATGAGTGGACTTGGCGAGGATGTTATAAATGCCGTCATAAAGGTTCCGGACGGTCAAAATTCATTTAGGAGAATTCGCGTTCTGTCAGCGAGGAGCGCCCCGGGAGATCGACATCCAGCTACTGGCGAGTTGTGATGGTAAGCGAACGAAACATCGATATCGTTTGCTAAATCGATTTCAGAGAATTTTTTTTTCGTGTCGCACGACTGTGAATGCGTACCTCAAAAGGCATATTTTCTGTTTTAAGGAATGTCGTTTGCAGGACTAATTCTCTCGCCGGGCACCTTCTCGTGGTGGGCCGCGTGGCTGTCGCACTCCATTGAGGTATGCTAATTATTTTCGAGTTTTCGGATACCTATTTTCCAAATTTGAATATGTTTCACTGCTAGTTCACATCTGCTTGCTGGTTACTGCTAATAGTGCATGGATCAATAGGTGCTGATAAAATAACCAAAAATTACGATTTTTTTTATTTTCACAATAAATTTTCCTTTTCAGGTCTTTTACTACTCTGGTTGGCCTCGTGTTGGTTCGTCCCTGGATCGACAACTGAACAAGACAGAGTACTACATTGACGAATGGAAAGCGATTGATGTTTGAATGTTGTAATTATAGTTTTCTGCCAAATCAAATCATATTTGCTGCATCTCATGACTTTTTCACCATTTAGATGACGCAATTCCTTTGAAGTTTATAATAAATGAGTTCAATTTTTTCCAACAGCACTTAGAGCGTGTGAACAAAGTGTTCGTGTGATCAATGGTTAGAAGCAGAACTTTATACTTGAACGCTCATGATGTGAGATAACAAAGATCCCCAGAGGTGGGCAGAATGTGAGCAAGTGTTACTCATCAAAAAATAGCAGAAATACAATTTAAACTGGAATCGTATTCGTCTACCTTGAAATGAATCACACCTGGAACATCCTCATTTATTGCACTCTCAAGTAACAAAAAGTCACCATCAATCATGAGATGGTGATCTCCAATCGCTCCGTTTTCCCTCTTCCTATTTCCACTCCCCACTCTCCATGCAATCGAGAGAAATGGCTCTCCGTGTCCTTCACCACTCGATTGTCCGTGCGCGAGTGCTCCAGGGCAAGGGAGAATTCTCTGGAAATGGGAACTGATTGACGCAATCGAACTGGGATTGGGATGTTATTTTTAGCAAGCGGTAAGGTGCTTCCACGTCAATCAATTACGCTAATCTCAACAGACGGAAGAGCTCCTAAAGACGGAAATCTAACTGCTCTATAAATACGCAATAATCTGCAGTGCGGTCTCACGGGGGTGTGTATTCATGTGATAAAATTAGAACATGATCATTTTATAGACCCTGATGTCTTTCCCTACCTCGGTCTCGCGGGACAAAATTCTGTTCTCTGTATAAGCTAGTCGTTACAGACCAATGAGAACAAATATTGCGCTACTAGTTTGCACCGACTCGATATAATCATCAACGAAAACAGAGGTAAACTAATAGACATTCGTTAGTTGTAATCTACCATTATAGTGAGTATTCGGATATGTTTCGATGATTCGATAGAATAGATAGTAATTGGGTTCAGATGATCAGCTAGATTAGACATAGACAGACTAACTCAACGAAAGGCCAAGCACACCTATCTAATGATAACGAGAGAGTATGGGAAAGCGAGAGAGTGCGAGGGAACGAGAAATTAATGACCAGATCAGATAATAAACTCACTCAACCGGCGAAAGGCCAAGTACATAATCCCGTTGCTTCTTGATAATGAATGTCAAGTAGAGATAAGAGATACCGAAGATACTGAAAGGACAAGGAATCAGAAGCCATCTAGAAAATAAGTCGGCCATTTTCAAAGGATTCCTAATGCTTATCGTAGGAGTTCACGACGAAACAACCAAATGAACACAAATATTGGGCCCAGTAATCGAAACTTACTACGCTGAGGTCACTTGGTACAGGAGTTTCGCCGCTTCGAGCAGTTCGCTCTTCGATGGGACATTGTCTAGGATGAGGGCTGGGACGAACATTACTGAAAATTAGGGCGCTAGATCGGATGATGACTATTTCGCAATTTTATTTTTTGACATAACAGTTGTTTATCGCTTCCAAAAGTTCTCATCCTACTAAGTGCCAAATTTAACCATTCTCTAGAGATCCCAATCCGCCCTCAAACTATGCTTCCTCCCCCACTGCTCGATATAGATTTCCTGCGTTGATTTTTCTGATGAATCACTCTGTGATTTTCCTGTTCGAAAACATAAAACGGACACGATTTCTGAAAAAAATATTATGATGAACCGTACCCGGAAGGATAAACGTGATGATTCCATTGCACCCGATCATGAGAATTCGAAGTTCCTGCGAATTTTAAGTTTTCTAATTTACAAAATTCCCTATCACAACCTGATTATCGTCTAATTACCTGTGACGCAGTACCCACAACGGAATGAATATTTAATTTTATTAAAAAATAAAAGATTTAATTACCCTAGCGCTTCGCGTATTATCGTGCAACTGCCAGCGGTAGCTCACTGAGTAACTGAATTTTTAAATTTAATTATTTTTGTTTTCAAAAAGGAGCCCAACCTTCCATCATTCTTTCTGAATTGAATCAGCTTCTTTTGGACTCGATCGTTCTTTTTCGCCGTTGTGAGAAACATCTGAAATTGCTACAGTCCGGTTAGGTCCCCCAGTGAAAACAGCCGTCCCGGGGCGTCCCCGGGCGTCCCCCCGCATCCCCTCGCCTTCCCACGACTTGGGCAATGAAAAATGTGCTTTAAATTGTTCAAATTCGAACTCCTCGTGTCATTACCAATCGATCAGTGCAAAAACAAAAATAAAAATATTCCGAATTTCAAGAAACAATTATCTGAATAATCAGGTATTTGTTGCGCTCCACCTGGACTTACCGTACATATGAATTGGTACATGTTTGTGAAATGGGTAAACTACTAGGACGGAAATCTAACTGCTCTATAAATACGCAATAATCTGCAGTGCGGTCTCACGGGGGTGTGTATTCATGTGATAAAATTAGAACATGATCATTTTATAGACCCTGATGTCTTTCCCTACCTCGGTCTCGCGGGACAAAATTCTGTTCTCTGTATAAGCTAGTCGTTACAGACCAATGAGAACAAATATTGCGCTACTAGTTTGCACCGACTCGATATAATCATCAACGAAAACAGAGGTAAACTAATAGACATTCGTTAGTTGTAATCTACCATTATAGTGAGTATTCGGATATGTTTCGATGATTCGATAGAATAGATAGTAATTGGGTTCAGATGATCAGCTAGATTAGACATAGACAGACTAACTCAACGAAAGGCCAAGCACACCTATCTAATGATAACGAGAGAGTATGGGAAAGCGAGAGAGTGCGAGGGAACGAGAAATTAATGACCAGATCAGATAATAAACTCACTCAACCGGCGAAAGGCCAAGTACATAATCCCGTTGCTTCTTGATAATGAATGTCAAGTAGAGATATGAGATGCCGAAGATACTGAAAGGACAAGGAATCAGAAGCCATCGCGAAAATAAGTCGGCCATTCTCAAAGGATTATCCTAGGATTTCGCGATGAAACAACCAAATGAACAAAAATATACGGCCCAGTAATCGAAACTCACTACGCTGAGGTCACTTGGTACAGGAGTTTCGCCGCTTCGAGCAGTTCGCTCTTCGATGGGACATTGTCGAGGATGAGTGCTGGGACGAACATCACTGAAAATTCCGGCGCTAGATCGGATAATAACTATTTCTGAATTAGTTCTCTGAAAAAAAAACTAATGTCCCTCACCTCCTCTTCCAAAAAAACCATTCTCTAGAGAACCCCAAAAAAAATAATACTATGCTTCCTCCCTCACTGCCCGATATAGACTTTCTTCGCTGATTTTTCTGATGAATCACACTGTGATTTTCCCGTTCGAAAACATAAACCGGACACAATTTCTGAAAAAAATATTATGTTGAACCGTACCCGGAAGGATGAACGTGATGATTCCGTTGCACCCGATCATGAGAATTCGTAACTCCTGCGAATTTCAAAATTACAAATTTCGAAAATATTCAATTAAAATACCCTAGCGCTTCGCGTATTATCGTGCAACTGCCAGCGGTAGCTTACTGAGTAGCTAAATTTGTTTAATTTTGTAATTTTTGTTTTCGAAAATGAGTCCAACCTTCCATCGTTCTTTCTGAATTGAATCAGCTTCTTCTGGACTCGATCGTTCTTTTTTGCCGTTGTGAGAAACATCTGGAAATACTATTATTGCAATCTGTTTGATTGTTTATCTCTTGAGATAAGTGGAAGAGACAAGAATATTGCTCGTTCGCGATTATCGTGATTAGCAGGATAAAGATCAATAGACATGTGGAAAACGTACCACTAATGACAAGTTGTTGACGATGCATACTATCGCTATGTAGAAGAACCCATGGAGATAATCTCAATGAGTAATTATTTCTGGATAAGCAGAATCTACTCACTGTAAGTGAGCAAATATGCCAGAACCATTGAAAACAGAGCATTCGATCCGAGAATGATCAGAGAAATGTATCTAAAATTGCATGATTAGCGATGAAAAATCAATAAATCTAACCTTCGTCGAACTTTCTCGTACGTTCGAACGTATTGCAGTGCGAAATATCTAAAGATTTATTGACCACTGGTTGAATTTTCTGCACAATCTTACCGTTCAACCGCAATATTTACTTCGAAATTGTACAGTGCTACGAATAACCACATGCGAATAGCAGAAATGATGACGATAGATGTATCGGCCATGGCTAAAATGTACAATAATCCTCAGTGATTTGTTGCATTTACCCACTCTCATATTTGATTGCTCCGGTCTCCATCAAAATCAGGGGAAATCGTAGCACAATGAATGGCATTCCAGTGTAAAATGCATTGAGAATAGTCTGAGCGAGATTGAAGTGAAGGGCTTGAACCTCAATGAAAACATGATTGTGAAAAAAGGCGATACTTACTTTATAGTATACGAATATTCCGAATGTGCCTACGATGAGCGAGAATATGTGACCGAGCGCCTGTAATAACTATTTATTTTCAAATTAAAAAAATCGAAACCTCAGCCGCTACAAAAGCACCATAGACCGGTTGAAGCTCCTCCGGTAGCCGGTCATATCGAATAAAAAAGGGTATCCAAACAGTGTGATTGTTCAGTGGATTTACAGCGAGAAACGAAGACATCTGGATTTCTGACATCCTCATGGATAGCGAATGAGAAAACCAGGGGATAATAACGACAACATTGCGGATAAGGAACGTCATTAACGCGCCGCGTGAATATTCTCATAATTAGTGATTCAGACCACGAAAGGATCTGTGCTGGTTTTATATTTTATTGAATGAAACGACCAGGAAAAGGTCGAAATCATGGGAAAATGGCGGGTACTTTGAGAGCAAAATAAAGATGCAGGAAAGGTACGCGAGAATTCAATTACTCTAGTGGGAATTTTCATGAATCTGTGATGCTTGCGCATTGGAGCATAATCGAGATACGACTACGGTTGGCTATATTATCTTCGAAAAGGAAAGCAATATGGGTTGTCATCGTTTCTCTAGGTCAGGCGTCCTTTGGAAATGATGACGAGTGGAGGGATGTTATTGAACTCGGTCATCGAAACTCATGCCTACTTTGTGCGATCTAAAGCTGCAGAAAACAATACATCTAGAGCATTGTAGTGTGTTACGACTCCTGCTATAAACAGATTATGCAATTAATAAGGATATCTAACAAAAGAAGAAGATTTGCTATGTATAAGATGAGGAAATAGATGCGGATATTAGAGCGTGGAAGATCACACTTCCTGGTGATTATAGTCGGCATTATCAGGATAACTATGTAATCCGAATGCTAAGGAAATATTTCTCATCACCTGTGACGTAGACCACGATGAGGAAGTCATGTTCGAGTGAGGAATTCGTCTCTTGATTTCAAACCCTCTCTTTTGATTCCGACGAGTAAGAGAGTTCGGAGAATGAATACAGAATATCTGATGCTGTTGCGTGAAGTATAGTTTGAATTTGATGAAGATGTTTCAAACTCTGTTATAGGAGTCAGCGTTTCCGTCACAAGATAGAAAATAATGTATTCGAATGCAAAATTGAATTCCTTCAGAAATACAATTGCAATACAATAACATTTCCAGAGAAATATTGAACTGCGGAGGCGTTCTACAAATCATTAAAGTGTTATAAAATAAGCAATGTGGAAGCAAGAGATTCAGGAAAATAATTTATTATAGAAATGTAAGATCAGAGATATGACAGATTCATTGAGCAAGCAGCATCATTATCAAAACACCAGTTGTCGCGAGCACTAAAATGGAGTATTTAAAAAAAATTATTTAGCAATTATGATTATTGCTGGCCAAATTCATCAGGATAGCTCTTAGGGATGTCTAAACGGAATTTATTCCGTAGTTCCGAGTCGATTTCCATAATACTCGGAACTATCTCGGAACTCGGAATTCCGTCATCCAATAATTGAATTAACAATTGCTGAAACTCAATCATTTTGGCTATTCTGAGTTCAATGAGAGGTGAGGCCGATCTAGTCGAGGGAGACACGGAAGAATGAGAATGTCGGAATTCCGAGTTCCGAGTTAGTTCCGAGTGCGAAATGAGATTGATCGACCGCATTGCGGAATGACTGAGGATGATGAATGAAAGGGAGGGAGTTCCGAGTTCCGTTTAGACATCCCTAATAGCTCTTACCAGTTGCTGCCCCACTGGTAGTTGTTGTCGGCCCAGTCGAGGTCTTCAGTGTGGTGGTCGTCGGTTTGGTTGTTGGGGTGGTGATGGGAGAAGAGGTGGGAACGGTGCGCACTCAAAATGTGTAACATAATTTTGAAGCAATAATAAATAATAACAAAATAATATAAAATACAAAAAAAGTAACCGGTAGTGGGAGGAGGAGATGTTGCTTTCTCCTTGAGAACAGCGGTGTGCCGAATCAGAAAAGTTTGAGGAGCAGTGAGACCGATGTAGTCGAAAGTTACGCTCTGAATAAATATTGGTAGTTTTCGAGGTGGATCTTTAAAAAATACCTGAGTTAGATCCAAGGTGAGCTTAATGTTTGTTCGATTGCCAGAGAGCCTGAAAAAATACGTATTATATTTTTAAAAAATGCTAAAAATAACTCACGGAAACATCTGCCCGGTTGTATCATCGGTGACGTTGATTTGATGCTCAGGTTCGAGTTCCAAATGCGCATCCAGATAGACTTGGTAGAAGCTGAAACGAAATTTAGAAAATAATTAATTAATTTT
>LS485178.1:11682-31893 GCA_900490705.1 Pristionchus arcanus | reverse complement strand
CGTTTCGGTGGTGCAACATTGCGGGGACTGTCGTATCAGGCGGCTTGCGGCCTTTTTTTATTACCATACTTCACACGGCGAGCGATGTTTTCCCTGTGAGTCATGAGCATACACCAAACCAGAGACTCGCAAGGCTTGCAAGGTGACGGGGTGACACTGAAGCATCGAGACACTGATCTCTGTCTGTTGGACGTGTCTACGTGTTCGGACTTCGATCTCACGCATATGTCATCATGTGGTACAGTGCTCGACTCAGTGTGAATTGAGTCACTTCAGCCTTAGTCTACGGATGAGGGTATGAGCAAGAAATTGATCTCGGTATATCACATTTTGACGCAAAGTTGTTTATCGTTCCGCGCGTAACAAAATTGCGAATAAACTATGATCGCGTTTAAAATTAGGCATTAATTATATAATTGATGCTTAATGAACGCAAAACCATCACAGAAATAGTGTTTTGTCATTAAAAAATAAAGAAAACAAGTGAAAATAGGCGGAAATCGCGAAAAGCGAAGTGAAAGTGGGCGGAGCTAACGCGATTGCCGCACGGAATAATTTAGTAGGTGCGCAGTTACCATCGTATCATTTTTAAAATGTGATAGATACGCATTCGATTTTCAATCTTATTCATTTGTCATCGTTCTTTCGAAACAATGCAAGGAAACAAAGTGTCTTCCGTGCTACACATTCTTCTCCCTTCTCATCCAGATATCAACAATTATTAACATATTCTTTATTTAGCCGACACGATTTTGCAGTCGGGAGCAATTTCTTTTTGCGTCTAATGCATGTTCAACAAAGAAAAAGTTTAATTATCTATCTGACTCATTTAACGAATCTTTATGAGCAAAGAACAGAATAACAATTTAAAATTACAATGTCATTGAATAATTATCTCTACTCGTTCCGAATTCCTCCTACCCCTGTCCACTCGCCACTCCGTTTGTAATCGAGTAAAGTGGCTCTCAGTGTCGATTTGGATTCGATCATCCGCGCGAGAGTACTCGAAAGCGTGTGAGAAATCTCTGAACATACTCTTTTTCAACTTTCTTTAAAAAATGTAGTTTATGTAGTACTATCATTGACGCTCGTTATTCGGTCAAGCGTTAAAGCAATCATTGATGAGCTCTCAAGGGACTGGTTGTTACCGTAAATATTCTAGTAATGTATGGCCGCTATGACTCAGCGAATTACAACGCGCCACCGTAACATTTTGAATTATCTATATTGGGAACACAACCATTATAAATACTCAGCGACGTGTCTCACATAAGTTTCTCAGTACAAAATGTACGCGAAACTTGACCTTGAGGTGGCACTGCCCGCATTACGTGGCAAATCCAACACTGTTTTCTATATTTATATCTGATAATGATTAATAAAAACAATCGTGCACTCACCCAACAGCATTAGAAACGCCGAACACGTGATCTCGATGCTTCTTGATGACAAAGCACACGAAGACATAACAAAAACCGAATATGCTGAAAGCGAAATACAGTAGGTAGAGCATGCAATAATGTTTCAGTGTTTTTTTTATATTTTTCCAAAATTCACGAAGTAAAATGTGCTTTGTGCATGACAAATTGGAAAACATTAAGAAGTCTCCGTCATTCGTTTGCCACAATTTCTCTAATCTTTTGCAATGTTATTCCAAAATTCTTTCGAATTTTAACGGAAACTCACTACGCCGATATCACTTGGTACAGTAGTTTAGCCGCTTCGAGAATCTCGCTCTTTGATGGATCATTGTCGAAGATGAAGGCGGGCACGAACATAGCTAAAATTGTATTATTTCTTATTTGTTCTTTAAAAAAATCCGTAAATAAAATAAAATAATTGTTCTTACCTGGAAGAATAACGCAAATAACGCCATTGCATACGATCATGAGCCTGCGAAGCTCCTGTTATGTGATTTTTTTTCTGGAAAATAATATTTTGAAAATACCTTAGCGCTTCGCGCATTGTCGTGTAGTTGCCAGCGATAGCTTACTGAGTAGCTGAAACGAATCAAGGGTTGACAATCTTCTCGATAGTTTCGAACCTGTTATCATTCTTCTTGAACTGGATCAATTTGGCACGAATGAGTTCATTTCTATTCGCAAATTTGAGAAATGCCTGAAATGTTTTTTTCTATTTTTAGAGGATTAAATGTGGAGACTCACAACTAGTGCAATATTGTTAACAAGGCAAGTCAGTGCAATATAGAAGAATCCGTGTAAATAATCTAAATGAGAGACTGTCAGTGCATATAATCTGGCTAATTGATTTACTGTATGTCAGCAGATAGGATAACACCAGAGAATAGACAGCATTCCCCAATATTATAGCTGCAGAAATATATCTGTAATTCAAATGTATAATACTATTAAAATCGTTAGAGAACTCTAACCTCCTTTCAACCTTCTCATAAGTTCGAACGAATTTGAGTGCGAAATATCTGAAACACAGTTCATTCTATAAATATAATTCGAAACTCATACCGTTCAACAGCTATGTTAACTTCGAAATTATAGAGGTCAACGAAAAGCCACGTCCTAATAAAGGTAATGATTACGATAAAATCGTCCGCCATAGCTGAAAATATTCAATTTCTTATAAAACTAAATATAGCACTTACTTTCATATTTTATTACGCCAATCTCAGTGAGAATCAGCGGAAATCGAAGTACAACAAAGGGCAAGCTGGAGTAGTAACCGTTGAGTATTGCTTGCATTAGGTTGGGATGAAGGGCTTGTACCTGAAAGAGAACTTGTATTTATGATGAAAGATTTGTCTCTCTGAGCGACTGGTAATTATCCAAGAACTGAGAAAACACACTGACTCTGTAAAAGACGGATACCGCGAACCATCCAGCAATCAGCGAGATGATGTGGCCAATAGCCTGAGAAGTCCAAAAAATTATATTTGACACAAATTCAAATCTCACCTCTAAAGTAACGAATGTATGATAATGGCGTTGCAGGTCTACAGGAAGTCGATGAAACCGAATGAAGAAGGGAATCCAGAATGTCTGGTTGGTGACAGGGTGCACGGCATGGAATGATGACATCTGTAATAATTTATAATTTTAAATTTCTGTATTTTCGAAATGCAAATTATAGTCAATTATTCAATAAAATGTTATGCATGCAATAGCGTTCAGAGAAAATGGCGCGTCAGAAAATTTGCGAAAGAACGAGACGCAGCAAAATCGTAATATCGACCGAGCTGTGAATAATCATCGCAAGCAGACAACAATTATCATCACCTTTTCCCATGGCGAACAGAAAGTCATTGTTTTCGAGAAGCCTAATTAGGAAAAAGTAGTACTAATACATCGATAATTTATCCTCAGGGAGATGTTGTGATTTGCGAATAGATGCTTGCCATGAAATAAAGTATTTTTATCTAATCGCGAGAGCGTAATGTGTTTGCAGCTGATTCCATGTATTGCGATTGTTGACTTGAACGCTCTGCCCAAGAGAGGAATAAGTAACATTATGCGCAAATGTCTAATATCAGTGGTGGAATAACACTGTAATAAATGATATCACGGACAAACAGGAAGTTAAAGATACTCACTACAGTTACAAATTCTCACGGTAAGCTCAGGTTCATTTCATGATGTTGCTTCAAAATAAAAACTTATTAATTATATTGCTAAAGATGATAGTAATTCTGATCATGTACACATTTTGCACATTCAAAATTCCAAAGATTTATGCGATCTTTGGTGTGCAAACATACATTGAAACGGTGAACACATTTCAATCGTGCTCAAAGCAAACACAAACAGTCTAGATGACGGAATGAGTCACAGTATCCGGTCGTATTCTCACTCCTCCCACACCCCATTCCTTCTGAAGTCTAGTGAAGTGATGATCGGTCTCGGCAGTAACGCCTGTATGAGCTGGATAGAAAAGAGGAGACACTCTTCTGAAAACATTCATGTTTTTCGCAAAAGGCAAATATTTTTTACCCAGCATGAGAAGTTCCGCTCAAGAAATCCCTATGCTTCTTGATTATTAGTGTAACGAAGACGTATGAGCCGCCGAAGACACTGAAAATGAATATTAAAAAGTTAAATTCCAAAATATAACATACAAAGCCGAATTGACTTGATAGACTAGTTTCGCCGCCTCAAGAATTCGGCTCATATTGGGATTATTATCCAATATTAGTGCAGGAACGAAAAGAACTGCAAATATATCTGTCCTGTAAATTCGAAATTACAATATGAAAACACACCTGGTAAAATAAATGAAATGATTCCATTGCAGCCAATCATTAAAATTCTCAGCTCCTGAAAATATTATTTTCAAAATAATTAAGTGAAAAATAAAAAATACCCTAGCGCTTCTAGAGTTGTCGTGAAGCTGCCATCGGTAGCTAACTGTGTAGCTAAAATATTTGGCATGACATCAGACAGGTAAGCAAAATGGATACCTTCTATCGCTTTTTCTGAACTGTGTTAGCTTTGCTTGAACTTGCTCATTTTTCTTAGATGTGTAGAGAAATAGCTTAAAGTTGTTCTTTCAGAAGCTAAGAAAATGAAGCTCACAATAAACGCAAGATTGTTTACGATGCAAGCTAGCGCGACGTAAATGAAGCCGTGAAGATAATCTGAATGAATGTATTATTATGAATAATGTAATTAATTATTGTGATTATATTCAAATAATAAAAATAATACAGCAGACTCACTGTACGTCAGTAAGTACGAAACAATAACAGCATACAAGGCATTTGCACTAAGTATTATTGCCGAGATATATCTGAAATATCCTTTATCGCGTGACAAAGATCACTTGTCTATACCTTCTTCGAATTTTCTCGTATGTTCTTACGTATCTAAGGGCAAAATAACTGCAAATAAGGAATTTTCAATGATTATACAACTGTATTCACCGCTCTATCGCAATGTTCACTTCGAAATTATACAGAGCTACGAATAAAAACATTCGAGCAAGTGATATCAGAACAATAGCATCGTCAGCCATTGCTATAAAAATTATGTTATTTGTCGATTTCTGAAAAAATGACTGGCTTTCATATTCCATGACGCCAGTCTCCATAAGAATCAGCGGAAATCGTAAAAGTATAAATGGTGGCCCGACGTAAAAGCCATTCATTATTGTCTGTGCGAGATTGAAATGGAATGCTTTTACCTTAATGAAGTACATAAAACGGTAATTCACAATAATACTCACTTTGTAGAAAACAAATAGCCCGAATAAGCATGTAATTAGTGAAAATATGTGGCCGATAATCTGCAAATATACGCTATATTGAGAAAAAAACTATTCCCTCACTTCGCAAGTAACAAAAACGGTGTAATACGGCTGTAGCTGAAGTGGCAAACGATGGAATCGAATGAAGAATGGAATCCAAACGGATTGGTTGGTTAGTGGATTGAATGCGATTGAAGCAGACATCTACAATTATAATAAATGTTGTAGCCAAAAATATCAGTTCGTACAAAAATGATCACGCAATCACGTTCATCAAGCGGCATTCAACAAGCACGGAAGAACTCTCGACTATTTTCCGAAACCGCCGTGACATTCGAAGAATACCAGTCGAGTCTGACTCAAAGTCTATAGCTTTGGGATTTACTACAAGAGTACTTTAATTGTCACCGCTGTTTCGTTTGCGTGAGACAGCTAAACTGGTCATCATTTCTAACAATTTACATTTAGTGTTACAAGACACACGGATTAGCTCGAGAAATAATAGAATATGCATCAGAGCAAGCATAATATTTGTACATCTCATTATCATTTTCTGGATGGTGAGCACGAGACGATACATTGCATAATACAGCCATAATTAGAGGAGGAAGTGATACTACTCGAGAAAGAAAGTGAAGTAACGATGCATGGATCCCATCAGACATCACTTGCGCGCGTGCATGATGACAACATGTTTTACGTACGGACTAGGTCATAACGAATTCGTCTCATCATGATTCGCGCACCCTAACTAGACAGAGTGACGAGGAAGCACGCGAAATGAAAGAGACTGATCACCTATCCAACATGGATGTTTCGCGAGTTCGGACGTACTCATTGTTGTAGTAGAGTCTGACCATTATCAAAATTTTGCCGCATGCACTTTATGCATCATCAAATTGCAAGCATTCTTCATATTGTACTTTTAAAATTTCGGTTAATCCGATCAAAACCGTTCAATTCTTACAGATCACACATTTCTTCAGCATTCCTCTCAAATATGATTCATTTCGATCTCTTTTTTCTCGTTTTATTGCATCATAACAGATAGAAACGACACTTTGCATCTATAAAAGGAGAAGAAAGCAGAGTGGAGAGCTGCTAATGTGTCTTTCCCTTCTCTTTTGTTTTCACTAGGCATTCGCATCTGAATAATTCTTGTTCTGCATGCTAAAATATTTATTTTTTTGTGTTATTTTTAATTTATTTTCTTTATTAATTTCAGGCTTCTACACAGCTTCCGCTAGTGGAAGGAAATCACCACATCCTATCTGAAAATGATCGGGGCAAGTTTGTGTGCATTCTTGACTTTTTGTTTCTCGCAACATTTCAAAAATAGCGCAATATCAGCGCAGCGATCTACCCTTTCGGCACGATTGGAACGGGCGAAGTGCGTCCGACTTCATTGATCGTAATTTCAAGACAGCGATGCAGTGCAGTAGAACTGATGACAACGAATGAAAGGAAATTGTGATCTCGAGGAATATCGCGTCTTCAACTCCTTTCAATGGTCAACAGAGACGAGAACGAAGAGATAATCTGGTTTTGCTGGACTATTGTGATAAATCAGGGATATAATAAATATCAATATTTTGTGGTTGATTTACATGTTATGCCTGAAGAAACAGGCGATTCTAGGGCTCAAAACAGTCCTTCAGTGCAATTTGTTTATACATCGGACGGCTTGAAAAATTACTTTGGTAACTGCAGTTGCTTGAGTTTTTTTTATTATCAATGCGTGGTGAATATGAACAATTACTTTTCTCGTTGTATCGGACAAACATTATTTTTAAACAAAACAATCAATCGTAGTGAGAATCAATCTGTGAGCTCATAGTTTGAGAGAATTTCACAGACGCTTTCCATTTCGAAATTTTCATTCCACCAAGGATGCGTTTGGAGAGCGTGGGATGCGTCATACTGCAAAAGATTATTTTCATGCATCTTTTAAAAAAAATGAAAACGTTATCTGATCCTAGGAATAATGCAAATTGATACGCTTTTTATCAACTGCACGATAAATTACATAAATTATCCTAATCAAACAAGAATATAATAGCATTGTCGAACCTTATCAATTCCATAAGCAATTTCGGGAGTCACCACATCTCCCGTATGTCGAAATAGGGGATTATTCGTGATCTTGTTGATAAACCATGCTGCCATTATCTCATTTTCAATGAAATACGAGATGTGCGTATTTCGAATGTTCCACTGAAAAATATTCGCTCAAAGAAGCAAGGTATTAATACCTCACTTGGTGCTGTTCTTCAACAAAAGGAAGGAGCACAGGCAATACTTCAATGCGGAATGCAACCATGCCCGATAAAAGGGCCCTGGAAAATAAATAATTTCAAAACAAATTATTGTTATCCGCATGTTTTGACCTTACAATTCTTATAGCCACATTAAAATTCAAGAAAAATCTATTAAAATCAATCTAAAATAAGACTTGAACATTTCAACCTCGGAGTTTGCCCAGCGAGGCTTCCGTTGTAAAACGATGTAGCAAATGTCATGAAGCCGAAAAGATTATCACGAGTCATCTGGAATTATAATGTGCTTGAAGGGATTGTTTTATCGAGTGAATGGTCTAAAAGAGTCCCTAATCTAAAGGACAGCTATGAATACGACTCACGTCTTTCTCTTCATCGGTCAACGATTCCTCCGTGATAAATCCCTCGTTTTTGTCTCTGTGCAGCTCGTAAACGGTCAGAAACAGCGAAAAGACCTGAAAAAACAGAGCAAAATTGGAAAAAACATCAAATAAACAAACTAGGAAAAGTTTAAGAATTTATCTATTTTTATTTTCATTGAAAATGAATGCAAACAATAATATATAATTTTTTGTTCTTACCTCTGAATCGTTAAATTCACCAAACTCGGAAATGATCCTCATCTTATCGAAAAATTGTCTTCGCAATTCCATACCGCTTAAATATGATATTTGGTTTACTCAAACAGATACACGATAATGCAAGCGTGAAGCAAAGTCAAATAGTCTGTCCAATATATCAACATTTTGGCATCCGAAAACGTTTCATTCTGCATTCTGTGAAGTGATGGAGTCTTCCGTTCTCAAATCGAACCCTCTGGGCGTTTTTATTTCATGACTATTTTATTACTCAGTCATCCAGTCTGGAGACATCCAGTCGGGAATCCGATCAGATGGGGATATAAGGACCCCTTCTTCCTGCCAGATCACTTTCGTTCTCTTGTTTCATATCTATCTCGCACTGCAACATGTCTTCTACTTCTGTGCCGACCGACAACAACTGCGATTCGACTATTGATGTTAGTTTATTTTATTTTAATTTTTTATTTCAATTAAATTCGTTCTAACTTCAGATACTCAGTGTTCGTATCTAAATTTAGCTTGCAGGTCCTCGAACTCAAGAATCCTCTCGACGAAATCGCTGAAGGCCAGGGCGAAAAGGATTTCCAGGAACTGTTGGACCGATGCCCTACTCCGGAGTGGTCCGATAATGGAATTGTGAGTGCAGATTAGCTTCTTTGTGTCAGCAATGATAATCTATCAACTAACTTCTATTCCGATTCTCTAATTTGATTACCCTTTCAATTACAGGACACACTAGAAGAACTGGAGCATTTCCTCAACGACTTCTGCCCTGGACTACACAAGGAGTGAGTTTATTTTTAATTAATTTTTTAAAATGTTTTTATTTTTTACATTATTTTTCTTTCAGATTCGACGACTTTATCGAGTGCAGTGCCTGCCTCAATGCCATGTCCTTGAATGAAGTCGTGCCGGAGAATGAACAGATCAAGGTAATAGTTTGTACAAACAAACAAAATATACAACAACAATAATAAAAATGTCATTTTCAGATAACCAAGAAGAAAAAGCCGTTCAAGATCACTGACAACCTTCGCAAAGTCTCTTCCACCACTCGCTCTCCTCTCAACCGCGTGAACTCTTGCCATGGAGGAGTAGTGAGCAAGCGCTTCCCGAACAATGCAGGAAGAAGAGACATTCGATGAATTCGATATTTTAATTATTTACTGTTCACGCTTTTTCTCTCCATATTAATAATAAATTTATTCGAAAAATGTAAATCGTTGTTGCTTCAACACATGACATACAAAAGAAATTGTGCAGTTGACACATTTGTTTTTGAGTCTTCTAGGTGTGGCCAGAGTGCGAACAGGATAGGTGACGATTGATGTATTGGCGAGACGTTTCGGGGTTAACCCACATCATCAGTCGATTCATATACATTTGTTTTCGTTTTCTTCTTCTTCATCTACAAGTAAGGAATCGTACAAGATCATGGATGGCACTTTGCATCGCTGATAAAAGCGATAATCTATCTCTCTTTTCCTTCTTCTTCTTCTAACAATATGTGTCATTTAGCCATGAATGATCTCTCTCACCCCGCAAAACTCCCTCGTTTCAATAGCCGACGATAGACAAGGAAAAATGAGGATACGTGGAGAGCATCCCATTCCTTTTGCAATCTCGCTTCTCTTTGATTTCCATGCCATCTTGCTTTTGCAGCATGTGACAAATCTGTGAATGTCGAGGACCATGGAACACAGATAAAACGCGGCCGATTCTTCACTAAACCATCTTCATTCTCCTAAGATGATTGGTATTTTAACTATTGTATTGTTCCTGACGGCCGACTGTTATGCACAGTTAACGAACACTTCGAGCACATGTGAGTCGGATACGGTAGCGTTCCATGTCAGTTAATGCCATACTGGGAAGTGTAACTCGATTACTCTAAGTGCTACAATAGACGGGGCAAGATATCCGGGGATACTGTAATCATTGCAGTGACTTGCGAGAGTTTCGTCAATATTTCGAGCGAGTCGACTCCGTGCTACTGCGATGTGCGCACAAATGGAAGATTCACGACCAATGGACTGTGCAGACGGAAGGGTGTGCTTTTGAGTTAGTATCGTAAACTAATAGTCAGCTGTATGACAGTCCATTATTAGTATAGTCAAGTTCCCAACGTAAAATTCTTCGACTAGCGGAATCTCTTTTATGTTGAGTTTAGATTAAACATCAAGAATATCATAGTGACGTTGCAGGAAGTCACAATTGCAGCGCCGGTCTCATCGATGTATCTGGTGTTTGTGTTGGAACTCTGACAATTCAGGTAATTAAGTATTTGTAAATTAATTAATTTTCAAATTTGCAGCCGACGACTCGCATTCATTGCCTGTCTCAATTGAAATTCTCAACAGGTACCTGCGTGCCTAATGTAACTAATTAGATAATTGTGCTAAAATAATTCTTATTATCAGGAAGCAATTTTCGAAGGAGCATCAGCTCCCAGTGCATTTGGTTCTGCCACGGCTGCGATGTGATATCATATATTTATTCTTTAATGTTGAAAAATTTTGTTTCAGAGATTGTGGATCGCAACTGAAGGTCAACGGCGTCTGTCATCCCTCACCGTACAGCATCAGAGCTGGTCTGAGGGCGATGCAGGTCGGTTAACAAAGAACGATTAACAAAGACAAACAAACAACAAACAACAAAGAACGATTGCCATGTTGGTCACATAAACCCCTAATATGAAGGAGAGATGCGGAAAGTAATGACAACATTTCAAACTTTTAAGAGCCTTCTAATTTTATCTCATGTCAGCTTGCCTACTTCAACTCCACTGATCATGCGGTGTTCATCGGCAGTTGCGGAGTTGCTCAGAGAGACAAGGTTAATTCATTAATTCAAATATTTCAAATATTTCAAATATCTTCACAACTGCGATAGCAATTTCTACAATACATGTGAAAAGGGCTCTTATTCAGCAAGAAACCTACTGTGCTACACCCGTGCTCTGGGGTTTCCCCAACTGCAATCATCAGCAGGGAGGATCAGGATGGACGAGGGCGTGGGATACAACGGGATGTGTGGCGAATGGATGGAGGGCGAATACGTAAGTTTTTCAAACGAAGAGGTTAAATCGCCGAGGTACAACTTCGATTTGCTAATTCTTTAAAATAATGTGATATTAAGCACGAAATGCGGTGCTCACTCGATCGAGATCTCTGGCAAGGGCGGATCGCAGTGCATTGGCTACGAAAATGGATGGGTGTCGACGAGCGATGAGTTGATGTGAGTTATTTTTCTCGAGAATCAAATTGTTTTATTTCAATTGCTCTTGAAAACACATAATACAATTTTGATGTTCTTTGGAGCGATAACTACTTTTTTCAGAATTCCCAACTTCGCGTGGAAGCGATTCGACGGTGTCTTCGAGCAGGTTTAAGATATGTTTTTAATTGAAAATGAAATTTTAATTAAAGGTTGGTCCGACGGAGCAAGACTGGCTCAAGCTGCCCAGAGTACACATCGTTCCTGGCAATTGGATGCCGGAGAGAATTTGAGACTCTCATGCATTTGTTTTATCAAAAGTTGTTCCAAGATGACAACGCATCAAGCATTTCATGTGCATCATGAAGTATAAATGTCGTTTCAAAATTAAAAAAAAATATATTATTATTATGCATCATTGCATCAGAAATATCCAGAGTTTGAACTCTTTGCACGCTTGTACCCGCTGGCGTCGCTGGTTCAGGAAATCATTTGGAACCTAATCGGAATCATAGCCGTCCGATCTTGTAATTATAATATAAAACGATCTGCATCCTCCGCACTCATATTCTAAAGTAATTAATCATGCACCGTTCTGCCGTAGTCGATAACGTCACTAAGGCTGCGATGTCTCTCGATGTAAGTTTAATTTTTAAACTGTAATTCTCATTTCATTTCCGAGCTGTAGACTTGGCTGTTCAGCAAATTTCATGTTTTAATGCAAATATGGTCAAAACTCGTCTCTGAGTAAAATATAACACTACTAGTGACATAAATCCAGTAATTTCAGTTGCCCTCCACAGTCGATCTCCAGAATGCCAAACGAGTCCTCGCCGTCGAGCGATCCCGCAGTGTCAAGCAAATCGTTGCCCTCCCGCTGAGGCAGAGAGTCGGCCGAATCCGAACACTGCTCAAGGCAGAACATGTGGTGAGTATTACTATAATACATTTTTTTCAACGTTGCCATTTTATTCGAGTAAGTCCCGTAAGAGACAAGTGCTTTGGTTAACGGAGCAACCTTGCCATTTTTTCTTCTTTTTTCGTAATGCTATTTCATGGACGGCCTCAATCATCTGACAGGAAAATGGTACTTGGATAAATAATTGTAATCAAATATAATTTATTCAGGTATCACATGAGATGCTTATCAGGGAGCGAGCAGAGCGCGATCTTCTCAACTACAGGACACCACCAACTTGTCCCTCTCCTTCCAAGGAGAAAGCGGAGATGGTGAAGATAGGAAAGGAAGAGGTAAGAATGAGTGTTTGAAATTATTTGAAAATTATTCTAATTCAAACGACTGCAACAAGCATGGCGTAGAAAGAGTGAATTCTCTTCAGTACTTTTACATAGTTTGCTGAATATGTATTCAACCCATTTCAGAAGCTCAAAATCAAGGATGGTTCTGGCGACAGTTTTGTTATCATGAAAGAAGAGTTTGTCGTCAACTACTATTGGTCAGTTTCATTTTGATCGGTCGGAAGATTTATTAATGTGTTTTTCCTTCAGATGCCACATTCCTCTGCCCTCGCTGCTCACTAATCGCTCATTAATATTGACAGTACTTTATTATCTTGAGATCTTAATAATAAATAAATATTATTACAACTATAACGAATCTCGTTTATCCACTGATGGCGATTGGTTATGAATTTCTTCGGGTGTTGACGACTGAAAAACATATTTGTAGTAATTTTGAAGCTCTTTTTTTTTAATTTCTTTTACCTCATCAACGGATTGCGTTCTCTCATCAGTCTCGGTAGTGGTCGCGGTGGAGAGTGAGGCCTAAATTAGTTATTTAATTTCTTAAAAATCTAATTATTACCTCGTCCAACGATTGCTCTCTCTTGTCCATCTCAGTTGTCGTGACAGTAGAATAGGAAGCCTGGAAAATGACAATTGCTAGTTTAAAAAATTTTTTATTTACCTCATCGACCGACTGCATCCTCATTTCTTTCTTTGATACATTTTCAGTGGAGAGAGAGTCCTGGAAGATGAAAAATAAAATTTATTTGTTATTTTCTGATAACCTCGTCGACAGATTGCATCCTCTTCTCCATCGGAGATACGACTTCCGTCGTCAGGGATGTCTAAAATGTATGTCATACTTTCGGCAGTTTAATTTTTCACGGTACCTCATCAACAGACTGTTTCCTCCTCTCCTGGTCTGCCGATGACTGAAAAGTGTTCATTTTCTCGTGAACTTTATTTGAAAACGCGAAGAAGACAATCTCCACAGTTGAATATTGCTATATTCTTGATTACCTCATCAACTCCATTCCTCCTTTTTCCTCCAAATACTCTCCTCCCCAAGTACACTATCATCTCCGTGAAGAATGCTACACTCGAGCCGATTAGGCACACACAGAGAAGGGCAAAGATTCCCGAGATCTTGGTCAGATCTGAATACACTTAAATCATTTTTATTAATATTTAAATTAATCTCAGGGGTATGTCCGTTCAATGAAATAAGTTTGCTTTCCCCAACTTACCCATCAAAACGTTCAAAATCGGCTTCAGTTCAACTGTGTTTCAGATTGCAAATAAAAGATTGAAACAGAGGCTAAAATTGCTCACGAAAGAATTCGGGAGATCTAAAAAATATATTCTAACTCAGTCTCGAGCTCGGTTGCAGCTCTTCCGATGTGCAGTTGTCCTTGAGGGAGTACGGTCGGAAGGCCGGGTCGAAGTACTGTAGGGGCAATTGATTGATTACTGATTTTTTTTTATATTTCACTAATCACCATTGCCACTTACATTGCTTGTTTATAGAGATTCAAAAAATTCTTGTTTGTTTAACAGTATTTCATGATTTTCTATTTGATGATTTCACCTTATTGAACGTCCTCAGAATGAAGTCCGTATTCGCAGCGATCGCGTTGTTTAGGGCCCTTCAATTATTATTTTAATTACATTATTATTTTTCGAAATAAAACCCCACTTTCTCAGCCTGGTAGCTCTTCTGTTCAGCATGAAACTAATAGGCACGCGAGGGAGCCCTAAATAATTATTTGGGCTAATTTATAAAATAAGTAATTACCAGACGAAATTTTGAGCAGGTTGCACTGCGATTTGGCTTGCATCCAAATGTCACTGTCCTAAACATTAATCCATTCGTACACACATTTCTATTTCACTTTTAATTATTCCGACTATTGTTGTCGCTAATTAAATGATATTTTTACGTAGGCGTACCACAAAGTCCATGGCTACATGCTTGCCTGCTGCAATGAACCTGACGGCGTCCTCGGACGAGTCGACGTATGTCTGGAATGTTTCGCTCTCAATTTAAAAATAATGATTTAATTATTTTTATTAATGGGATGAGTTGGAAATATAATTTGTCTGTGTCTTTTCTTGTTTAGAATTCCAACAAGACCGAGTTAATTTGTTTACTCTTTTTCAGATCACCGATGTCGTCTGAATTATCTCTTTGAAATTCTCACCGGTGGATTGGCACTCATCGCGGAGCGAAGTGCGGCCATCATGGGTACAGTAGAGAAGCGCACACGATCCGTGGCACTCAAATTGTAAAAAAATACGATTACAAGTTCAGAAAATTCTTTGGTGGGAGCCACCACTAAGTAGACCAGAAAAATATGTTCAGCAACGCATTTGATTCCGTGGTTACCTTGTTCAATTGTTTGTTTTTTGGATTGTTTGAAAACTCACTCGTTCTCCCTCAGTAGCACGAGTTTGAAGTGTCCTGAAGCGATGAGCCGTACTGCCTAAAATTACATACATTTAAAGCATTGAAGCTTTGAAAACTTGCAGAAAAAAATGAAAACTTGCCTCATTTCCATCAGCAAATGGCAACTTGCTCGTTTCGTACAGCAGAAATGAGAGGAGGAGACCGGAGTAGAGGGAGGTGAGCAGGAATGTCTGAAATGATTGATATTCGCGAATTATTCTTTTTCTATATATAAATATAATCGATTGGCGAAAGAGACAAACAACCGTTCGGAGATTAATTTTTTACAAGTGCAAAGAATGCCATAATCGAAAACGTCAGGTCAATTCCGAATAAAGGGCCCACCTGAAACACATTGAATTCAACGAAGAGGATCTTGCCGGCGGTTGATTCTCTGAAAATGGAAACTATTAATTTCTATACTATTTCGAGGCTTATTGTTAGATTGCTACTTTTATCACTAAAAATTGTTATTTGGAGGTTTGCTGAAGGTCGCAGATTATTATTTGAAAGTGATCTTTGATCTCCGCACCTTGCAATTCTGTTGGGCGTCTCGATCGCCATTCTCAGCTGCATGCGGATCACGTTCCAGACGCGCTGAAAAAGGGGAATTACACGATCCGTGCGCGACTTTCATGCAGATACCGCGCACTCTTCTATTCTGGATGTGTTTCACTTTCCGCATAACTCTTTGAGGCAACGACAAACTCTAATCGGGTTGAGATTCAGATCAAACAAAATAATTATATTCGCGCATGGTGCGCGCAACTCACGTCGACGACGTCTCTCAGGGTCACACCATGCCCACTCAGACGCTGTTCTGCCACGGACACGAGAGCGAAGGTGAGCGCGTTGACGAGGAAGGTGAGGAGGCAGACGGCCCTGTAGTAATGACAGCAGTCATAGAGATACGAGGAATTGGATTGCTTAGCACCGGTGAACCGCGGACTGAACAGCTCTCTTCCAAAGTCATCCACCGTCTGCTTACACAATTCCAAAGTTAGGAAGGAAAAATGAGGATAAAGAAAATAAAGTATCTACCAAACAGTGGGCGTAAACACATCAAACGTGGCGAAGATGTCGCCGTGGTCCGTCTGCTCGCGGACGATGAAGACGAGCTCGAGCTATAATACAAATTGTTCATTAACCTAGGGACCCTAGCTCTTTGAACAGAAAGGAATCGTACCTAAAACTCTCATCTAGTTCAAACTAGAAATTAATATTCAGAAACCAAGCCATTTTTGTGTTCAAATAGATTTTTAGATGCAATGGAAACGTTTGACACATTGACGTTTAACTTCAACTTCCTCAGTTATGCAATGAGTGAAACGTATCTCGATTATTTTCCCGTACGCGAGAAAAATATCTAGAATGTGATACTTACCATGAATACCGGATTGGAGTACATAACGTCGGTGACGTTGGGGTCGTCCTGCCAGAAGGAGCACGTCGTGTCTATCTGTATTCATTTATTTATTTCGTAATTTACATTTAATGTTCTATTGGAAAATGTTTTTCGACACAACATCTATTGCAATCAGCAAAATCTTTTTTTATTTATTTTTGTTCTCTAAATCTGTTTCGCAATGCGTTCGTCTTTGTTGCTTTCTGTGAAAATTAGCGAGATGTTTCAATGCTTTGCTGTGTTGTGTAATACTGTGTTAATGATGTGGTCGAAGGTTTGTGCAATTCAGTAACCCATCACACATGATTCATTAGTGATGGGAGGGGGCATTCGAATTGTGCAAACTCCAGAAAATTATTTACCACTCCCGCCTGAGTCATCGCAATCGCGTTGGTCGATGGATCGATGCCGGGACGATTGTAGTCCCAGACGTGCTCCTGCATTTTATAATCGACTTGATCTTTGATCTTTGCTATCCAGAAATCTAGATAACATCCCTCAAAACTTTTGAAAACCAGATACACTCTTCGCCAGAATCCAGTAAATATAGTACTATTTTTTCATTTAGACTTGGCAAAAAATTCATGAAAAATAATTACCGTGTCATACGGAATCACGACAACCTCCATTTCAATCCGCAACCAGTCCTTGAGCATGCTGATTATCTATTTTTTTAAAATTATTTTCGAAAATAATTAAAATATTCACCTCCAGACACCGTCCCGGATAGGGGCAGTTTACGGCCGGTCGAAACTTGGGCTGGTATGGGCATGAACCTGTGAAATGTTGTCATTACAATTCACAAAAATCTGAAAATTGTCAATTTCATGATGACGAATCCTTACAACGTTTGACAGCTGTGAAAATCGTTTCGAAGTCTTCAGAATTCCCAATTTTCTCGATGTTCTAATGACGTTTCCATTCCAAACGTTCATTTGTGAACGTGTAAACGGCGAAAAGGCGTGATTCAAACAGACAAATGAAGGAAAGTGAAAGGGCGAATCACCCGACAAGTCAGCATCCGGCATCAAATGTCCAACGGCAAGAATAAAAGTGAGATTAGGGTAGTGTCGCATCTCACAGTTGGTTACGGTAGATACGGTAGGTAGCTTTTGGTACTGTAATCCAGGATCGGCTACGGTAGTCTTCTGGCTTCACACACCACTGCTACATCAGGTAGAAACTAAATGAAAAGCGTTGGCATTTTCCCCTCATTTGTGTACATTTCTGGAGCTTATTAACGCCTGGATGTATCAAATTTCGCTAAGGGGAGAATGCCAGGGCTACAGCCTAGCCTCGCGGGTGCTTCTAATCCCATCAGAGCCGTTATTTCGGGGGATCCAGGACCGGGACATCCCGAGCCGTCAATTATCCCGGATGATCTCCCACTGATTTCACTCCATATCGAACGCCGGAACGCCCAAAACAACCTCTCCCTCTTCTCCCCTTGCTCCCCCAAACTCGCCTCGTTCTTTACACTCCCTGTGTGCAACTTTCACCCCCAATCACTCTCTTCCCTCTCGCTCCCCCATTCGATCCCATAGCGTGTGCGAGAGCCGGGTTTGAGAGCCCCCCGAGAGTTCCATCGATTTGCAAATTCTAGGGTGAATCCTTAGAGTTTTAAAGGGCATTCCTAGTCAATTTTGAGAGCTGAAATGTTTCCGAAACGCCCTATCCGTTTCTCTTCTCTTTTCCCCCACTTTAATCGTTTATTTGCTCTGAAAGTAACGTTACCCGATCACGTCTCTTGAAACTAGGAAGTATGCACTTGCCATGTCAAATTTTGATGTTTAGCCGGGATTTCGAACTCCGCTTGTCATTTCAATTACGTCTCCGGTCAATCAAAGCCTTCTGCACTGCACTAAAATATATTTTCTTGATTTTAAGCCGGTATTCCGTACTTTTCTCGTCAAAACCAATCCCATTAGTGTCACTGCTCACCGAAAGTCACGTCCAATAAATACCGAAAAAGTGCCCTGCACTCGTTCTAAACGCCGGTTCTTGTTTGTGCCTTTCCTTCGATGCTTGGTTTGTCTCTCTCAACTCACAATGGCCTCTCGTTTATCTAACTGGCGAGATATAAGGCGTTTCTGCTCAGATTTATCGTCTTTCCGCTTCCTTTTTTCTCCCATCCGCCCACCAAAGCGAGCACATATATTGGCAGCAAACGACTATGAGAACGAGATCCTTTCCACTTGGTATCTCTCCCCGCTCCGCACGCTCTCTCGCCAGTCAGAGAAAGCGAGAGAGCACGCGAAACGGAGAGAGTCAGACCACTTATTTCCGACTTGCCCGTTCTCTTTTCTTCATGAAAAAGCTAGAGAACGTGCAGATTGAGAGGTTTTAGACAAAGATTTGCATGTTCTTTCAATCTTTCCATCTCTCATTCTCTCATTCTCGCACGTACGCTCTCCTCCCTCCTCCCCTCATTCCCTCCCCTTTCCTTCCTCCCGAGTGGTCCCTCCCCCTCCGCGCTCTCTTCCTTCGGAGGTAATTTCGTGTTTGCGTCCCCTACCTTCGCACGCTATCTCGTTGCTCTGGTCGGCGAGAGAGCATGGGATCTAGAGAGAGCGCAGCTCTCTCTTTATCTCATGATCTCTCGTCGGTCAGAGCAGACGAGAGAGTGTGCGAAATCGAGAGAAGGTGATTGTGAATAATTATCGAAATTGCAGGAAGATGGTGAAGACGATCAACATCGGCGGCGTCGAGGACCATCTGCCCGACGAGCATGCTCAGGTATATCGTAGAGATCAGAGATCAAAGATCAAAGGTTCATAAGGCACGTAGCCGAATGTTTGGTCTACCATGACGATGAGCCAATTAGTTTGAATAGTGAAGCTGATTCACCTTGCTTGAATTTCATTCTGATTCACGGATTTAACCAGAGATCAAAGATCAATGTTGCTTGTGGCATAAATTAGGACAGGGTTTCCTTCCTTTTTCTATTTTTCTCGAACCCAACATTTTTCGCCGACTCCCATCCAATTCATCACTCAGAGTTAACTATAGATGGAATGCGTGGCTATTATTTCGAGAATAGTAATGGGGAAAAGGCGCAATCATCGGTTCAAAAATAATTGTTGCGTAGTTATTCGAAAACTTCATAGCGATAGTTGGGAACCGTTCAAAATATGAATTAGGTGTGAATCTCTAATGGATAACAGTTTCAGTAGTCATTTTAAAATGATAGCATTGGGAATAGAGAACTGATACGAAAACTTCCGCATTTTTCCGCATTTAGGGTACGACGGGAGAAATTATTTTGACTCGTGCTCACTGATCACTATTTTGTCAGTGTTCGGTGATGTGGGAACTTGCTGGCGCATGTTGTACGTATGTTAGTGAAAGTTTTGATGATGCCACATGAGAAACACATGTACAGATGTTGTATCTTATTCACGACACAACTATAATATGAATTCCCCGAATTTCGTGGTGTGACTGACGTAATCAGGCTTATCTTTTGATTAAAGCCAACGCCGCAATTTAAATTCACGAAGCCCTGAAATGAAGGGATTAAACCAGAGATCCTCAGGCTAAAATTAGCTGCAGATTGAATTCCGGGGAAGTGAAAGCGCGTCATCAATGCACGGATTACTTCCGTAGTTAAAACGCGTTCTCTGTAAGAACGCAGGTGAGAGTGTACAACTCCGTCAAAATCATCGCGCAGGGCTCAAACTTCACCATCATGACCCCTAGGGTCGATATAGACGATTTTTGAACTTTGGTCCGAAAATATTGATCTTTGATCTTTGATCTCGTGAAAAATAAATTTCAGATATCCCTATCATGTGATAGCTCATTCGAAAGAGCATGAAAAGTTATGTA
>LS485178.1:0-10979 GCA_900490705.1 Pristionchus arcanus | reverse complement strand
AAAGTATTTTATTTTTTTCTTATATAAATATCACATATTATATCAAAAAATAGGACATGGCAAATGACATCTTCATATGTAGCCACATCGATATAGGCCGTAATGGACAAAAAATGTCATATAATGAGTCATAACCAAAACCAATATGCATGAAAATGCTTGAAAATTTCAATTTTTACATAACTTTTCATGCTCTTTCGAATGAGCTATCGCATGATAGGGATATCTGAAATTTATTTTTCACGAGATCAAAGATCAAAGATCAATATTTTCGGACCAAAGTTCAAAAATCGTCTATATCGGCCCTAGGGGTCATGTTGGTGAAGTTTGAGCCCATTCCAAAATTTTTTCCAAAGTTGTACACTTTGAGGCCCCTTTTCCCGCGTTCTTACGGAGAACGCGTTTTAAGGGATCGTAAAAGATCGAAAACTAATTTATTTCCTACAATAGTTCCGGGATCGTACAAGCACAAATCCCTAATACGACGAAAAAAGGAGTGCATTTAGACTAGGGTTGAAAATATGGACAAATTTGAACAAGAAATATCGCTATTTACATAAAATAATAATAATAATAATAAATATAAAAATTAAATTCCAGTACGAGGAGGTGTTCACTGCGGCGGGCGACGTGATGAAGCACGCGCTCGACGTCCTCAATGATCCGGACTTCGAGGAGAAGAAGGGAGGATGGAAGGTGAGGATAAGGAAGATGGATGAATTCCAATTGTTGAGTTGGTGGGGGTAGAGTTGGCCTTAAACCTTCGTATTCAACATTTGCTCTTCGAATAATGCGGTTTGAATAAATACAATTCTGGGATTTTGAAAGGATATCATGTACTATGTGAATGGAAGTATCCCACTTTTCACTAACTCATCCCATTTGTCTCTCCCTCTTTATGTAATGGGAATCCTAGAAACCTGCGCGGGTCTAAGTGAACCTACTTCAGAAAGAACATAAAAGTTGAGAGATGAGAAGCGGAAACCTTTTCTTCTCTACTTCCGCCCCATTCGTCACTCATGTTAACGTTATGGGATCACTGAGAGTACGCAGGGAGCTTTTGAGTAGGTTTTTGGGACGCTTTTGAGATGAACAGAGGATAGTAGTAAGGAAAAGCAAAACCGGAAGAATTGTCGATCTCTTTTCGTCACTGAACAAAGTAGCACTCTCTGCACTATTCGTTGCTTTTTCGACACTCTTGCGCACACTGCAAATCACGAAATTGGTGAACACTTCTCAGAAAAAAAGAAAACGATTTGCAAGCAATTTATTTCTTAGTTGCCCGGGTATAGCCAATTCACGATACAAAAATGATACCGTATCCAAAACAGAAAAGAAAGTCAATTTGCGATTGGCATACCGTAATCCCAAAAAAATCACTTCTCGATTGCAGCCGGACTGCTCGTCGGACGACGTGACCATCCACTACAAGGACAACTCGAGCGGCCGCTACTTCGCCGGCAGGGTACGGTAGTTGGGGTGATCGAGGACTGATTATTCTAGGGTTACGGTAATGCGGTTATCGAGGACTAACTATTCTTAGGAATTACGGTAGTCATGCTAATAAATCGGCAAGGTTCGGTAGTTGGGTGATCGAAAACTGACTGTTCGGGTGATTACGGTATCCAAAATCGATTAGAAGCGCTATGGAAATAAGGATATCGAGAACTGAATGATATTTGGATTATGGAAGTTATTCTCGATTAGTATAATTTTGATCTTTGATCTTTGAAGTGCAAGATCAAGGTCTCCGCCAAGGACATGAACACCGAGTTCTGGGACCACCTGGACCGTGTAAGTGATCTTTGATCTTTGGCTGATCTCTAGGATTTGATCTTTGATCTTTGGCTGATTTTTGAACTTTGCAGAACCACGAGTGGAACGACAACATCAAGCAGGCGCGCCGCGTGAAGAAGCTCTCCGACAACACGGACTACTTCCATGCATGATACTCTGGCATATTTACCCCCAATTTTCGATGTTTGCATGGCTTGTTTACGGCACTACTATCGAAAATATTATTTGAATTCAACAATACGAAACAATGTTGTGTTGTAATGTGCATTCAAATTAGTTTTAGTTTGTGAGATAGATAATAGGGATGGGAAGTGAGCATAGTGGTCGTCGTATAGTAGTGCCACTCACGCACAAAACCGCACTATCACCTGCACCCTTCCAGGTTCCGATTTTCGAACATACTAATAAACTAAATTCAGTACACGAGCAACGACGTGTTCATCATCAAGAGTCGCGAGGTCGTCGCGGCGCGCGCGATGAGAGAGGTTGGTGGTCTTTGATCTTTAGACTTTGAACTTTGATCTTATGATAGTCTTTTCGAATTAAACACCAAAGAGACCAAAGATCAAAGATCAATATTGCAGATCAACGGCGCGTACATTCTCGCGTGCCGCAGCGTCTCGCTGCCCAAGGAGATCCCGGAGCTGAAGGGATCCGTGAGGTGAGCAGTGGTCTTTGATCTTTGATCTTTAGTCTTTGATCTTTGAACTTTAATATTTTCAGAGCTCACCTGCACATCTCTGTTTCGCGCGTGCGCCCTGACCCTGAGGTAGCATCCTAACAGCATCCTTAGATATTTTTCCTTACTCGATTACCGTAACCCACCATCTTCCCCGCAGGACCCGGCGCACTCGTGCATCTACGACTACGTGATCTGCACCGACCTCAAGGGCATGATGTTCCGCAGCGCGGTGAACCAGGTGAGGCAGCGGGTGCCGATTGGGTACCAGACTACCACAGTACCATGCATTGATGGATCCAGCAAGTGTATTCTGGGTACTGATTGGTGCCATTGTACCACTGATTCATGGGCCCATGGACCTTGGGTACCACGATCGGTACCAGACTACCACGGATCCATGAAACCACACTCATCCCTCTCAGGTGCTCGGTCGCGCGACGATGAAGGACATCGAGAACATTCGCGTGCACGCCAACACGGTGCTCCGGCCGCAGCTGTACCCCGGACTGAAGTAGATACCGTACTCCCAGAGAGGATACCGTACCCCTACCGTACCCCTACCGTACTCCTACCGTACCCCTACCGTACCCCCCACCCCCTAAGATACCGTACCCATACTGTACCCCAGTTCTCTTCCCTACAAACCTTTTCTCTACAGCACCCATACCTTTCCCTTCTCTTTCTGCTCACTAAGTCTATCATTCTGTACCCCACTTCTCTTCCCAACACCTTTTCTCTACCCTGCCCCTACCGTACCGTCCTCATACTGTAGCCCTTCTTTCTTCCACATCTATTATCTTATGAACCCTTGCGCACCCCTCCCCTCCCCCGATGATACACCGTCCCACTCTTCCGCACTCATACTGTAACCCAGTTCTCTTCCACACCTTTTCTCTACAGCACCCATACCTTCCCCTTATTGCACGCATACGAACCTTTTCCCTTCTCTTTCTGCTCTCATAGTCTATCATTCTGTACCCTTATGCCTCCACCGCACATCTTGAGCTTACTGTACTCATACTGTACCCTTTAGATTCCCCTCCCTCATTGTGTCCCTACCGTATCCCAAGCTACTGTACCCTTTAGCTTCCGTAACTCTCCCGTACCCGTTATAATACTTAGAATGTCAACATAAAACATCTGCCCCCCTACCCATTCCTTTTCCCTGTCTCCTCGCTCATAACCCTTCTAGTTGATATCTGACGAACGAAAAAATTCTTCCCGCTTCCCTTCCCCATTCCCCCCCCCTCCTCGCTTCCGAGCTCATAGATGCGTAGAACAGAATATTGATGCAAACATTCCCCCATACCCCATCCCCTCTCCTTTCTCCCCCGCTTTCCCTGCTTTTATCTAGCCCCCGGCAATAGGGTCACAATTGTATACCCATATTAGGTCTGGGCTCGCAAAAACACGAATAAACGTGCTTCTGTAACGCGTGTGCAATTCGTAGGGGAAACATGATGTGGATGAGAACAATTCATTCTGCACTACTTATGCTAGGTTGTTGAAATATCACTGATTGTGAGAAAGACTTCGATTGAGATCGCACAATTCAAATTGTACTGATTCGTACAGATGTTCACTTCAAAATACTGAAAAAGCTGCAAGGTCAACCACCCGTTCCCTATCTTGCGAAAATCTACTCAGCAGGGAGACGAGAGAGCAATCAATCGCCATGGTTAGTAATCGTGCGCCCAAAACATCGGCATACTTGCTACCGAGAAAGAAAGAGGTAGAGGAAGAGAAAGAGAGAAATAGTTCGAGCCTTTCCCTCCCAATATTTGCTGGGCGAACATTCTTCTCTGTATTTCTATATTGATGATATTATTTTCAGAAATGTTGAAATCAGTTGATCTACTGGGTCCGATGACGGAATCTGTGAGTGATTGTAGCTCAATCTATGTGCCCGGCAGCTCGGTACCATCGATAGCAGGCCAGGTCGTTTCGAATCTGACCCTACGAGAGGTATTTGCTTTTTCGTACCGAACAAAACCAAAAAAGCGATTTATAGATACACTCTTTCAGCGAGTATTTGCCCTTGCCTGCCGAGTTGTTGCCAAATCAAATCAGCCTAAAGAGGTTGTGCATAATGTTATTTTTTGTTATTTTTTATTATTTTTAAAATTTGTTATTGTTATGATTCAGCGCCTGCTTGCACTTCACGACCATGAGCCAACCAACACTAGGAAGTTCCTTGCGTTCAAGAAGGGTGAAGAATTCGAGCTAGTGGATGCGATGAAGCATGATGGATGGTGGTTCGTATTCAAAATATATTAATTTATGTTTATGGTGACACAAACTTCTTTTTTTATTGATTGATTGAGATACGTGCATAAAAACATTGCACCCGAACTAAGTCGTGACAATTGCAGGCTCGCAAAGCATCTAGTAACAAAGAAGAAAGGGCTCGTTCCAAGTAGTTTTGTGGCAAGGGAGTGCGACATTGAGCTGCTCGAGTAAGCTTTGGTTTTTGAGCCGACACACTCGATTTATTCCCCTATTACAGTATTCTACCATTGTAGGTGGTGCGATCTCGATTGCTCTAGAGCAGATGCGGAAAAAAAGTTGAACGAAAAAAAGGAATTGAACGAAATGTTTGCTCCGGGATCTTTCATTATTCGACCTTCCTCTACGAACAGAAACTACTCGCAAGCGCTCTCATTATCCATAAAGTTTGTTTTTTGATTTGTTTTTGTTTTTGTTTTTTGGTTATACGAAAATTATTTTTTGGTTATACAAAAATAATCTTCAGGAGCGGCAGAGAAAACGCAGAGGGACAGAAAATCATTCACCACTACGAAATTGAGCGAAAAGAGGGGCAAATGCGAATTAAATTTCACCTGAGAGACGATTATACTGAAGTCGAATTTCCCTCGCTTACCAAACTCATTCAGTATTATGCTCGTGAGTTTTTACGGGAGGAAATTTAAGGATAATTTGGCCTGGGAAACATAATTCGCAGGGTACCCAAGCGCAGTTCGACCTCGACTCACTTACTCTGTCAAAAAGAACAGGGACGCTTGGGAAATCGATATCAGGGAAATCGATAAAGGCGAACTTCTTGGGAAGGGACATTTTGGAGAGGTTAGAACAAGCAATTGTTGATTTTATCGTTAAAAGTGAATATTTCAGGTTTATCTAGGCACGCTTGACGGGCGCTCAGCAGCAGTAAAAAAACTGATAATAACTGCAGAATTTACCGCGGCGGAGTATACCAAGTTTGTCCCGTAGTGCAGTCTCTGATTCAAAATGTTCTGTATTTGTTTTGCCTAAATAATGTAAGAATGAAAAAATAAACAAATCAAAAAAAACTTATCTTTCACTTTCAGAGAAGCTGCTACTGCACGCCGTCTTAGTCATGAAAATATCGTACGGATTATCGGTGTATGTACGACAGACAAAAACTTCTTTTATATTGTCACAGAGTAGGTTTTCAATAATTACCAAATTGGAAGCAATGATTACGAACAGATTTCTCTCTGGCGGGGATCTCCGAAAGTATCTAGAAAGATATGCAAACGAAAATGGACCAGAGTTGTCCGAGAGGCAGTATCTGGAAATTGCACGGAAAGTGAGTTTTACATCTATTCGGAATAGATTCTGACGATATTCGAAATAGATTCTGACGAAATACGTTTAGATCGCTAGCGCCATGACTCATCTGGAATCGAACAAAATTGTTCATCGGGATCTCGCTGCAAGAAATGTGCTAGTTGGACAGTCACTAGATATTATCAAGGTATGCGATTAGCTGCGGGGTTATGATCAATTATATTCTTAAAGCTGGCTGATTTCGGACTTGCCCGACCGTTGGACGAAAAAACGTACTACAGAAGTCAGCGGACGGAATTTCCATTTAAATGGACCGCGCCAGAAGCGTGGGTTCTCCATGGTCCGGATAAGAGTATCATCCAGGTTAGTTTGAATGACAAATAAAATTTAGAGCTTTTTCGAAAATAGAAGAAAAATGCGAATGAAAATGACGTAAATGAAGAATTCAGAGGGTTTTAGGAAGGAAAATCGTCCTCTGCATCGGATGTCTGGAGTTTCGCCGTTGTACTCTGGGAAGTATACAGCATGGGAGCGGTAAATAATCAATTGTAATAACTTTAAATTGTAATGGTTCAGGCACCCTACGGTGTTAAGTCCAATCATGACGTCTTCGAGTATTTGAAGGAAAAGAACAACATTCCATTGGAGCGTCCCGAGAAATGTCCGGAGAATACGGTAGGCTCTTTTATCGGAATCGATTCAGATGACAGATGAGAACCTTTGAATCAAACAATAATGCTTCGCTATTTCGAAACGTTACGCAACCTTACAGCCATTATTTATTTTACAAACAACAAAATATTTAGATCTACGACCAGCTAATGTGCCGATGTTGGTCTCGCGAAGCTACCGAACGACCCACTTTTTCTGCGATTCTCGCGCTGCTTGAGGACTACTCCAATTTGGAAATGGGAGTGGAATGAATTCTTTGAATTATGTCCATTCTAATCATTTTTTCATTTTAATTTGTATATTTCTTTGTACTATTAAAAACAAATTATGCTTATTGGTTGCCAGTGCACACATTTAGAGTTTATCTAAACAAAGGAATGCTTAGTAATCAATCATCTCAATCATCGGATCTTTGTTGTCGATGTTTTCCCTTGAATTGCTACGAGGAATTTCCGGTAGTGGGTTGTTTAGAAATATTTCCGTTTGCATCTTCTGAAATTGTATGTACAACCTTTCACGCATAACTTCAATCTATGTCTAGCTGCCAGTTCTTATTGTATGACCATATTCATCCTAAAATTGCCTGCTTAAAAACAGCAAATAAACAACCTTCATCCTAACAGCATCTCTATGTGCGTTCAGTAGCTGGAAACACATCAACGGAAGAATTAAGAGAATCAAAAGGAACGATATCATCAGAATTGCCCTCGTGTTGAATAGAACAGCAGGCGCGGCCTTTAAAAAATTAGTCATCAACTCATTTTATTTATTTATTTTTCCTAAAATATTATGTTGGAAGATGTTGGGCAGTTTTTGTACAACTCACGTCGTCAATTTTCTTCTTCGAAATTCCGTCCTTGCATTTATCCGTACATTTCTTTATGTCCATGTCTAGCCTCGAGTCCTTGATAGCATTATTCGTTTGTGTAATGCAAATTGTTACTCACATTACACTGGTGAGAATCACAAATAATGATCAATGTAGTCTCATTCATAACTAGACAAGGCACATTGTGAATGGGCTCAGAACTGAGCAGTAACTCCCATGAATTGGTCCTTTCCCAACCAGTAGAAGGACATCGGTCTGAAACTGCGAATCAGTATCAACTTTTGTGAATTTAACATTTCGACTCACCTTCCATTGGAGTATGCCCGAGGGAGCCATGGTTGTGTTCAGTTCTATCAATTTCCTGTAAACAGTATCCGCGTTTTTTGATAGTCCGATGCTATGTGGAGAACGGAAAACCTACGGTGAAATAACCATCGGGAAGTTGTGCAGAAATCAATTTCCACTGATCTTGGTTCACCATCAGAGAGATTTCGCTCCCGGACACTCCGGCAATGTAAACGAGGGACGACACTCCACTGAAATGTGCACACACTTATGTTTAGAGTTCAAAATATTTGAAAATGTATCTCGCCCACAATCCCGACACTCAGAAAAAGTAATTACCCGTAATTTGAACTATGATACATTCATTTAGCGCGACTTATCCTAAATGATAGGTCAGTCGAATGGAGCAGAGGAAAGCAACGCAAATGCCAACCTGAACTTCAAGGTAGGTAGAATTTCTTTAGTGTCGGTGTTGACAGTAAACAAAGATTCGCCATTTGTGATGTAGAAAAATGGAGATGAATCTTGACCGAAAGACCATTTGTATTTTGGAATCATCGGAATCTAAACAGAATAAATATTCAAAGATTCATTTTTTTAAATTTAATTTTTTAAGCTTGAACATACCTTAATTATGAGAGTCTCAGCATTGAACTGCTCTACTACAGGTTCTTGATCATTTTCGATGGGAAGAATATCAATTATTTTTCTCCTGCATTTCGAGTGCAATATTCGTTAATCATAACGTGATGTAACACACCTGTGAATATTTGCGCTAACTCGCACTCTTTTTTGGTCCGGAGATAACAGATCAAATATCCCATCTTCTTTTGGATTGTCACTCATTCGATATAATAGATTAGCGTCGTCATTAACTGCACGATTGCACACAGCGTTGTAATAAATCGATTCTCTCTGAAACAATATGCAAATTGAAAAAAAATTGATCATTTCACCTCAATTATTTCTCTAATTGTAGAAATTGTCAGCGTATTTGGAGGGTTGAATGTTGCAGCGTAGATCTAAGATTTATTTGTGATGTTTAAATTAGATATTTCGCAAGTTTCTAACCGTTTCATTAGCTTTAAAATAGAGTGAATCTCCGACAACGCCTAGTGATGATACGGATGGCATGCCAAATGCATCTGGCAATTTTGCAGTGATTTTCTTTCCCCTGGAAAAGGAGTGAATGTGTCCGAAAGTAAAATGTTGACTCACTCATACATTACGTATAAAACCCAGTTCACCAAAAATTTAGCATAGTATAGTGTTCCTGAAAAAAATTTTTTTCTTCAGTGTCTCGGAATCATTCACCTTTTTCAGTTTGCCAACCATACGAATAGTCAGGCAAGAGTTCTTTAGTCGTGAACTTCAGAACATTTTCATTAGTCTGATTGTCTGAAAAATATCAACTATGAAACAAAATTCAACGATATCTTACATTTTGCATTCGGAAGACGGATCATTTCGGGACGTGTTTGTTCATCTAAATTAAGCGCGCATTTGTTTTTCATCTCCATTAAAGGCTGTTATTTAGGAAATATAATTTGAAAACAATTAATTCTTTAAAAAAATAATAAAATACCGTTAGATGATCTGATCAGTGTCTTTGTACAGTACTGATGGATCAGCCCTCTGTTGCAATCCGCTTCAGAGAGGACGTATTTCTGAATAATTTTTTATAAAACTAAAATTGGAAATGTATTAGAATTCTCACTTGGTCACCACAGACAATCTCCTGATTGCATTTGAGCTCATTTGCCTGCGATCACAATATTTATTAGTGCTAGAAAAGGATATCAGTGTACCTGTGATAGTCTCCAAATCTGAAATAGGAGGATGACCGTAGTAGGAGAAGGGAGCATTTGGCCACCGCCTCCGATAGCAAAACGCATGGTACTCTAACCGAGAGAAACGAGTCGAGTACTTTCTCTTTCGATTACTAACGCCCGGTATTATCATGCCTTTTTGAACTGCCTTTTTGAGATAAATATGAGTAACGAGATAGTGATTACTAATCAGAGCACAGTAATTATTTATCATCGGCAGCTAATTCAATTTATTTCAATATTTATTTCGTTACAGATACGGTACAAGAAATTATCAACTGGAAGATCGTATCGCTGACGTGATCTCAGTTTATCATTGGCACTTGATCATATTCTTCGTAATCTTCCGAACTGCGGCTCGTACCGACGTGCAGTTTGGGACGCATTTTCTGCAAAAAAATCGATAATTCACTAGTCAATCAATCAAGAATTATTGAGGATAAATAAACCTCAAGTTTCGCCGCGTTTCCCTTTGTATGGGCGAACTGTAGCAACTGCAGAACGAGCACGATAACAAGACCAGTGACGCACAGACAGGAAAGAGGTTGATTATCCAAATTATTATTCTGAAAATATTACCATTATTTGCTTGTTTGATTATCCTTCATACCTGATTGCAAGTACTCGAATGCTGATCATCAACTTCCTTTCTCAGCAAGAGGTTCTTCTCGCACAACTCGATCTTGGCGTCAAGATTCGTATCCTGAAAAGTGTTGAGCAAGCGTCCTTTTATTTAGAATGCTCCATCTCCGGTAAAACAGACGAAAGTGAAAACTTTTTTTAAATATTGTAAGCAGATGGAAATAAGGCTCACATTGCACTGTTTCTCCTGACAAACGATAGTCAGACTGGTGTCATTCATCGACAGACACGGTAGGGTGAAGACGGGCGATGGGCTGAGTAGCAGACGCCATTTACCCGTTAGTGTCCACTCGAATCCACCTGAAATGTACATATTGATAGCACGTGTTACATCTAAAAAATATCAACTTGGCCCACAATTTTTATGATTTGAAAAGTAAAATAATTCCATATTGCCATCTGTAGAGGAATCCTGTGTTCCAAACGTGACATGAATGCAAATAACAACTAAATGAAATTGTACCGGCGGATCTGAACAACGTCTTGGCGCAATAGTGATATCTCAATCCGCGATCGCAGTCAGCTTGAGTTAATGCATGCCTCTGAAGTTATGTCGATATCATTTGAATATAGAGCAGTCGAATAAGAACTGCCAGGGTGACAATCTGATTCCTTCATTCATGGAACACGCGAACCGATGGCTTTAATTAATCTGACAGCCGTAATAGTATTATTTGCATTTTTAGTATTA